>CAJQUW010010391.1:0-134431 GCA_907163375.1 Prostheceraeus crozeri
ATAATAAATGTTAATTATCAGTCATTGCTTGATATTGCTGTCAGAACATTTTCATGTTTTATCATGCAAATTAGTTCAACGAGCATAGTAGTGCAGAAAATACATACTTGTGATCGTAAATTCTATTTTATAGTTTTAATGCACTTCCGTAGACCTGTGTGCTGTGGAACTAACGTTCTAAGTGTTAATCAATCAACAGCTGTCCGTCAACAGCGGAAAGATATACCTTGATTTGGCAATGATAGAAAATTATTGCAATTATCATTGCATAGGAAAAGCATAACACATTCAGTGATTGAGATTATTAGTCTACCTATCTTATATTATGTCATTAAATCTTAAATTTATGTCAATCTAGGCACGCGACTTCTTGTTCTCTAGTTTGAATAGTCACTCCGACTAAGAATGTAGCTCTAGAATGTAGCACTAGAATGCATGTATTTCATGCAGAAAGTCACCGCCCAAATTGGCAGTATGCAAGTTTGCGACTTGCACAATCTGCCAATTTATGCAGCCTAAATAGGTGTAGCACATGTTTTTATCTAAGTCGAAAATTAAAATCAAGAATTAATCTAATCAAATTGTGATTAAAAAAAATCCAATGAGTTGATTGCTGACATAAGATGATTCCAGTTAATTGATTGCTGTCGTCCAACTATTTCAATTAGTTTTTGGTGAATCCTGAACCTAGGTATAGAATATTTACTGGAAGATAGGCCAGAATCTTCGAGCTCAGCTAGCAGTGGCCCAAAGACTTAATAAAAGGCGACTGCGAAATAATCCTAATATTACTAAATGATCTGATTTGATGGCATCCTTTAAGTATCTAGGAATCCCTAAATTGAAAATGTAATCCAATAGCACAGAACCTACGCAGGCCTACATCATTCTTTCAATTTATGAATTTCTTAGCCAACTAAACCTACATCGCTAGACTCTGAGAAAGTTAAGCTACTAGATTGTTAATGTGCTGCAAAAGATGGCCATTGACAGAAAACACATTTTAAACATTAAACAACCAGAACAAAGTATTTTGTCATCTATGATAATTGTGATCTATTATACTAAATTTACTGAAATTGCATGCACTAAGTCAAACGAAAAATATCACTATCCAGTCAGTTCTTATTTATTATTCAAATTTTTGTGTGAGCCATTATCCTAAAATTCAAAACGTGCGAGATTTTTGTCAAAAAAAGTCAACCTGTCGAATCTTGCAGCGCTGGACTTCCAAATTTCCTATGAAATTAAGGAAACACCCTTACACGGATTACTTATGTCAGCGACTTTTCATTTTCAGATATTTCGAAGAAACAGATGGCTTTATGATGAACTTCTACAATTGGATTCGTCCAGGTGTTTTCCGACGCTAAATGAAGTATGAATAGCCAATTACCAATAGTGAGGGAATTTACACGCTACGTTGGAATAACGTTCGTTTTCTTTAACAAAGCACTCAATTTATACTACACTGTAGATGAATTTAATAGAAAAGTCTGAAGTCCCATTATCAATGAATAGGCACCCAAGTGGACGGATCTTGATAAAACTTGAAAAATCAGGATGATTCTGTAAAAAACTTGGTAGATCAGCAAAAAAACTTGTCAGTGAAATTAACAGAATAAACCATACTGATTCTTATCAAGATTTTCAGTGTAAAAATTCCATTGAATAGCTTACTGATTCTTGGCATGAATCCATATGGCTTTGTATGGAAAATATTACAGCATGTAATTTACTGATTCTTGGCATGAATCCATATGGCTTTCTATGGAAAATATTACAGCTTGTAATTTACTGATTCTTGGCATGAATCCATATGGCTTTCTATGGAAAATATGACAGCATGTAATTTACTGATTCTTGGCATGAATCCATAGAGTTTCTATGGAAAATATAACAGCATGTAATTTACCGATTCTTGACATGAATTCATAGGATTTTCTATGGAAAATATTACAGCATGTAATTTACCGATTCTTCACATGAATTCATAGGATTTTCTATGGAAAATATTACAGCATGTAATTTACTGATTCTTGGCATGAATTCATAGGATTTCACTAGTCGACACGTCTTGCATATCTGCCAAGAAATCTTGCAAAAGAATCCTACAGTTCTTGTGCGGGTTTCTTGTAAGAACCGCAGGAGCTTTCGTAAAAGATTGTCGGAAAATCTACAGGAATCTTGTAGGAATGGCTAGAATATTCGCAGGAATGATAGGAGAAATGAAAACTATTTTATAGATTTATCTAACGAAATATATTGTAAAACAAAACATGGTAGCTGTAAATCACATCACGAACATGCATGTGGCAATCTCTCGTTCAAAGAACATCAGAAAAGTTGAATGAAAGCAGAGGATTGTCGTTGAGTTGCGGATTTCACACATTCAAGTACAAGTGTGTTGTTAGAACAGTAATTATCTTCGTTGCAATGAGATAAATTCAGTCAGTGACTGGCAAAATCAAATCGATGCTGTATGTGAAGACTAATTATATAGAGTAAGAAATCACCAGAGAACTTTTATTGAATATCTTCAATTTTTAGAGCTCATAATGTGTTACCTTTATACAATACTTTTAATTGTTGATTACTGAGTTACATCTATTACAATGGGTTCATCAATTCGATGCAGAAATTGGCGCTTAAATTTTTAATGTTTTTGCTACTTGCACCACCCAAGCACTTTCAATTCAATTATATATTTATTCACTACACGTGAGTGACACTCTCGTGCATGAGACAGTGTAGATTATTCCTTTATCATTATAGCTGTAGCTACTCTTCCTTTAGAGTCTCAGTCGAAGATAAGTAATTACAGCTGTAAGGAAAATGGAATAATCTTTACTGTCATATCGTGCATGGGAGTAGTATCTGAAAAATTAAAGTAGAATTTAATAAGAATATGTAAGTGATATAGTGCAGACGCGTAGATAAACCATTTCTCACTTAAAAGTAAGTCAATTCCGCTGATAAGTCGTGTGTTGTTTATGAATCTTCATGCTTAGGGGATCCAAGTAGTCAATACATTGGAAATACTAAATGTCGACTTCAGCATCTAATGATGAACGTGAAAAGAATCCGACCGTAATAAATGAGCATTTGTACAACTGTTATAGATGTAACTCAATAATTTATCAACAATCAAAGGTACTCGTAACACGGATTATGATAGAAGTATTGCGGAGGCTCTGAAAATCAGCCAAAAAATACATTGTAGTGCTGAATACAACGAGGTTTCATTCTTACTACAGACATTTAACTCAAGTCCTTTAGTAACGTTTTAATCTGTTTAATTGGTTTTCACGCAACGTAATTTGATTCTGCCTGTTACTATGACTTTCTTCCCTTACATCGCTCAAGAAATTAGTCATAATATCTTCATAAGGAATGTTGGCAATTATCATTACATGTATAATAATGAATTAGAATATTTGACCTAACAGAAGTTCTGATTTTATGATCAAAATCTAATCTGAACAAGCTCATCTAAAAGGGATGAAGTGAGACATCACGCAACTCCTATATGGTAGACATGACATCGGAACTACTTCACCTTACATGTACTAAAAATATAATTTTCTTTTTTCAATTACACAAGAGTACGTAGCTTACAATTTTCACAATATCATCACAAAAGACTTAAATCTTCAAGAAAAGGAATAATTCGAGTTGTAACAATTGTCCAAAAATACCTAATAATCAAAGAATTAACAAAAGAAGCTACATAGCTCACACGCCTCCCGATTTACATGTATATAAATGTAGGTATAACCAGAGATCTAATATAAATATGAGTTGTTCTTTGCTTTCTTCCGCTTGTCTCGTGCAGCTTGGTTGACGGACTTGCGCACCTTTGCATAAGAATATGATGGAAAATGATGTGCGATGTCAGTAAAAGTCATCGACAATCTTACTGTCAACAATAGTAAGACTTTCTGCCACAGGTAACGACGGGTCTACGATAATTTTACTGAAATTTTTGGCATTGCAGAAATATTGCCGAAAAAATGCAATTGCAAAAGCATTCGGATTTATTCTCGTCAACTCTGATGTCTGAAATTCACTTCCTTCGATGTCAGTAAAAGTCATACCTCCGACATTAGGTAAAGGAACATCGTTATCTAATGCCGTTGTAAGCATTCGTCTTTTGTCATTGCTTGACTTCAACAGTCTTCTCAACAGGTGGTTTTTTCTCTTTGAAGAGCGATCATTTCGTTCATTTATAAGTTATTTCCGTGTTCATCACCACTAGAGACTGGCGCAACCGGCACCGCACTGCTGGAACCAACATGAACCTGTTCGCATGATGCCACAATCCGTTGTGAGCACGATTCACTTTCGAATGAACCAGAGCGTGAGAATGATACTTTGGCGATGAAGGTTTTTGGAGAATCATTCGTTTTATTCACTTTTTGTAGGGTTCTCATTTTCCTTCGTTCCAACCGAATTTCACAATCGGTATCGCAGTCACTTTCGCCAGACGACAGTGATTCGAGAATTCGACTGGAATCGATCGCTTTCTCCTTGTTAGCTGCAACATAAGCCTCCACATATTTTTCAGACTCCATACACTTGGCCAATGAACCAGCAGATAGTATTCGACCTCCGAGGTTTCCTTTCAGCGTTACATAGTCACCCTGTAATATGAAATAATTACAGATTAGGTGTATTTTCAATATTGAGAAAACAGCTTGTCATTGTCTTTTTTTCAGTAGTTTATCATGGTGCCCGCGGTTTCCGCACGAAGAAATTCCAGAAACTAAATATGGGCTATAGAAGTCTAAAAATTGACGAGAAATGTACCCTAAATTTTGTTACCTCTTTTGCTTCTCTTTTTAGTGTCAAATGCTCAACATTTTAAATATCCATATATTTTCCATACAATTTATCCTTTCTGAAAAGAGCTTCTTTATAAAACAATGCAAACACCTATGATATCTACAAAACAACAACTTTGTATCTATCTATCAAATCAATAAAACAATTGCACTACAGAGACATCCTTTCCAATACAGTTAGTTCAACTTTTTTTGGTTGAACACACGTTCTAAATTAAAATATTATAGGCTAACGAACTAACTACCTAATGACAGCTCAGCAGGCCAGGGACGCTTTATCCCCTGCAGTCCCTGTCACTGTGCCTACCAAACTAATCACAACTACAAAAACTGCTATTTGCAAAGCAAAAAGTATCTTTAAAGCTGTTGTATGAACTGCAGTTATGAACATGTAGTATAATTATCTGTCTATAAGTATGAGCATCCAATATTACAATTACGTATTTGACAAACACATTTCCTTGCCTTTTCAAATCAATAAATATATATTCAGCTCTATTTAAACTGACTGCATTTGAACAATTTCTTAAATTCCAGGTATTCTAGAGACGATTTAATTTTCCAGAAATTCCAGTGCGCGCGGGCACCCTGAGTTTATGAACAACGAAATTTATCGATTGCGTTGTATTTATAACTAATTTAAGGTTGAATTTCAAAAAATGTCGTTCGTCTTGTGAACTTTTCAGTTTTTAATCTGATTTTGACATTTCCGAAATTCAGCATTAAATTACATTCTCAAAAGTAATTTTGGTAAGAAATTACACTTGAATATCATCTTCACAATTGAAAAAACCTCGATGGATGTTTTTGAGTAGTTCTGGCTAGTTTTGCAGCAGACATTCATACATTGAGCTAAAGGAGACCGCGTTCAAATGCAAGTTTCCTTGAGTCCTGGATCCACTTCAACTCAAATCACACTTACTATTTGACAATTTCTACAATGAAATTTTTATCAGTAAACGTTATTCCCGTCGACTACTGGTCAAACGCCTGATTGTTGCTTAATTTGTTTGCGACTACAAATTGTTCATTTACCTGCCAATTGTTCAGGCTTGAAGTATTCCGGTTGCTTGTAGTACGCTAGATTTTGTCTCTAGCGCCTCATATGTGCGACCCAACTTAGTTTCAATAGAGTAAACAGCTGTAATGGTACATGTAGTAGGCTACATGTACATGTACATCAAGTGTATTGAAGGCAAGTCATGCATCAGTTTTATGGTGTTGCGATCAGCTGTGTCTTGTGTTTCTGCTGTCTTTACATGATCTGATTTCCGGCAATACAAGGTGAAACAAAGTGGAAACAAGGTGAAGTATATTTTGAGCAATGCGTGGAATGATGTAATCTGGGATATCTTGATAAGACAAGTGACATAGTTTTAACACGAGGGCTAGATAACTTTGAAATATTGAACCTTCCTTTGTCCATCCGTGATCATGCTGTCCGTTGGCCAGCGAAATATATCGGGATAATAATAAGTTAACAACAAACATTTTGGCCCTTCCTCTAAATATTTAAATTAAATATTCATGGGCATTTTTGAAAACATGGACGTACATGTGTTGTATATGTCTCACACACATCACACATCCATTGAGCAGCTCTGTTGTATATATTTACGCTAAGTTCGATGCTAAATTACTCATCAATAAAAATGATCTTCATCGGATGAATTATTGTCCATTATCACAAATTAGCAGGTTAGTAACTTCCAGTAGAATTATTCACATTGGAAGGATAGTGTGCTTACCTTCTTCAAAGCTTTCACCTGTTGCAATGGAATGTCGGAAAGCCAAGTATGATTCTCTGATATAGTTTTCGCATACGTGTTAGTATTCGTTAACCATATGAGAGTATTTTGCAGGAAGCCCATGTGAAAGATTCATAAATCGTGACGGCTCTTTTCTTGATCGCTTCATTGTCGAAACTGCAAGGAGTGTAAAGAAAAATGGAATGAGTATTTTTAGTACATTTATCTGGATAATGGATGTAAATGTAATGCGTCATTAACAGAAATCTTTGAAGTATTTGATAACTTGCGAACTTTACACCTGATAAATTATCTATTTGCTACAAATTTGATGTAGTGGTATTTCAGTAGTACACTGTATTTGCGAGCATGTGGATTGTGTTCTCACGTGAATTATATGACAATGGAAAACAAAACCTGGAGTATGTCGTTTAATACCAAAAATTATATTTAAAAATAAGCACTGAGTCTCTAATGAAACTCAAGAATAGATGTAGGCCTAGACATCTGGCATGGTACAAATTAGTACATGTCGTTCATTGAATATAACGACATCAGGAATGACGAAACATTTGTTTAATATATCAGATGCTTTGATGACACGTTCTAACATTGATCCCTTTATAAAGCCATTAAAAAAGGGAAAACTTCTCTTTCAAAAGATCAGTGATGGCACCATCATGATCGTCAGAAAATAAATTAACTAACATCAATAGATTCAAGAATCTGAACACGCATCCGTAGCTCATGGTGTTGGGTAAAAATACTCACAATTTTGGCGTAACCGAACCTTGCTTTACAGTAGCTATCTGATTCACTAGACACAGAAAACAAATGATTTGCGTAACGAAAACAAGAATCACTTAGAATTTCGACGTCATCATAGCCTAAAACGTCTCTGCTTATATAGAAGATACTGCCAAGCTGTTTATATAAGAACGATGATGCATAATTATTCAATAATAATGGACCAAAATTACCCCGTAGACCAAAATTACCCCGACCCACCCTATTAAGTTAAAATATTCAGAAAGAAGTGCATGGATGCATGGACAGGTCCTTAATAAACTGATTTACACTCTCTTAAAAGAATGTTCAGTTTCTGTGATGGATGTATAGCCCTAATTCAGTAGATCTACTGTCAACCTGGAGTCCATGACATCCAACAACATTGGGAAATTATTTTGATTCATTTTGAATTGTAAATTTCATTTTAATATAAGACGATATACATTCATAACCGATGTACGGTGTTTTCTACTTTTTAGAATTGTAGATGCTGTTGATAATCTTTGTGCATGGATAGTTTAAAACTGTCAACTTTCCTCGGCAATGACAGCTATACATGTGCAGAGCTAATGTGAAAGCAACAATGAATTTAGTTAAGTATTTGAAATTTAGGAAGTTATGTTCCATTATCGGTAATCCTGACAATGGCAAAAGCTGTGTTTGTTGGACGTAATTTGTCTTGCCAACAATCCTACGAATTCAACCATCTCTTCGAGCATTATGACTTAGCAGGGATTTCTGTGAACATGGATACTGTTGAGGGACTTCAATGCATTGATTTATGCAGTTAAATCAATTTGATGTTGGCACAAACGAATAAGTGTGGCTGCCAGCAATGAATACGCATCCAGTAGGTTTTTGCCTGAGATTAATGGATACAGAATTATTTCTGGTGGGCATGGCGTCCTTGCTTGAGAGCTGCCTCGAGCTAGGGAGTTCGAGGCATATGAATTCTAAACCAAGCAATATATATAATATGCTATATTTTCTGAACGGCAAGATTGCATTCGGATGCAAACAACTGAGATGATAACCAATTCAAATCAAAAGGATGATTCTACGTCAGTCACTACTCATTTCGAAAGTTGATGTAATTCTTCGTTCCATTTTCATATGATAGAATATTGAATTTACAATCCAACAATCGAATTAGGAATTTTATAGACAATTAGCAATTATACTGTCGAGTGGCTTTGTCTTGATATTGATAGTTGGCAGTAGTATTTCGGTTTTCTGTGCTATATCTCAGGAAACATGATGCATTGATGGAAGAGGATCAGCAATATTTTCAAGATATCTTGCCGGTAAGATATCTTACAATAGTGCTGCAAGATCCTGCGGACGATTTCGATTTTCTGTAAGAGCGCAAGAAAAGCGTAGGATTCTTGCGATTATCTGCAAGTCGGTGTAAGATGTACCGACTAGTGTTTTCTATGGAAAATATTACAGCATGTAATTTACTGATTCTTGACATGAATTCATAGAATTTTCTATGGAAAATATTACAGCATGCAATCTAAACTGATTCTTGACATGAATCTGTAAGCTTTTCTTAAGATTAATTTTTCAACAGAAAAATGACAGCATAGCCTATACATTATGGCAATGGCCCGGATGATCCCGAACAATAACTGATTCAATGCTATTCATCCAGAACCAGATCAACATTATTGTTGGGAATACATTTCAAGATGCACAATTTTCAAAAATTCCCATGAATTCAGAAACTAGAAATTGAAATTCATGGTAAGCATGTCTGTATCATCGCTTCAAAATATGTTTCATTGTTGAATTATTTCTGATATCAAATTTAAAAATACTGTTAACGTGGCAATTAAGCAATGAGATCTTCAGGGTGAATGAGATTCAACGTATTGTTCGTCGGGATCATCTGGGGGCTAATAGCCACTATCCACATATGGATATGATATTTGGCAAAAATTCGGAAGATCCCGTTGAAAGATGATAGAGAATCTAGATATAAATCGAGGGGACGTGAAAGATTTAAGTAGATTTCGCAAACGTCCCGTTAAATCCTGTTTACTTCTCTATTAATTTTGTGATATACATACATTACTAATGCGTTGTACTTGTAGTGGACAACGCAAAGTACCTGTAGGCCTAATTGACATTGCACACTGTTCTCAGAATAACGGTAATTATATTCCATATATTCTAATCAAAGACATATAAGACGTTAAAAAACGACACTACGCGTCCATTCTTGAAATTGAAGAGAATCAGAAAGAAAGAAGCTTTCTTTCGTCAATGAATTGATATTCTGTCTCATTAAATACTTTATGTATAATTGTTCACTTGAAATATCACAGAGAATAACGAACTTACGAAAAATGGTATTGCTGTAATGATGCTCGAAGTCTCTGCTAATTATAGCTATTGTTTCCGGATGATATAGCAGAAATTGACAGAGACTAGTACCAACTCAACGGAAAACCATTGTCACATTCTTTTGTTTATGCAATTACTCTGACAACGACATATTTAAAAAGGGCAAATCTTAAACAAATCAAAAAATAGGAATTAAGCAGAAATCGTAATAATTACATGATATTTTTACTCTACGTATGTTTGTACATTGCAGTCATTATATTGTTCATGTAATATTTTTTTTGATTTTCATACCGAATCCTGCATCAATTTCTACATCAACTGGCCAGTAACGCATTTAATGTATCTGACCAAGCATATTACTATGTGCTGACGCGATAAAGAGAAATATCGCAATCGACGAAGCCCCAGGATCACGCAGTCATTTAAATCCTGTGGTCGAAGGAATATCACACATAGTTTTGAGTGTCACACATGCTGACATTGACGTCTCAAGAATACAAACCTAAACGAAGCTCTGTTATGGCGTTACTTTACTCCACTGCAAAGTGTACTTACTTTACGGACAACTCATGGAAAATATGCTCGACTTCGTACTTTTGGTGTTATATACGGCTGAAAACTTATCCTGTACATGATCCTGTACAGTGCTGTTGCATGGCAATGTTGAATGCATAGAAGCAGAATATGTTAAGATTGAAGGTAATGTTGCCTTGGAAGATAGCTTGCATTCACGAAAAGTAAAGAAATATAGTAAACGGCTGATAGCCCTTCTAGCCTATTACAGTATATCTGACTTCTATGCTAAGGCCTTTCCTAATATTCAATATATTAAATATATTATTGTTGTTTAAACCATTTCATTCATGGATAATTTCAAAATTACTAGATTCATTATCGGATTGTTGTGAGGACAGCTGGCTGTCGATCGTAAACGCTTCGACATCAGCTCGCCGTGAAGACCGATCTTTTGAAGCCTAACAATAGCCATTTAACGTAATCGATTGCCAAGAAAATCTAGATACGAGTACATATAACATTGTATTACATGACGGAATGGTGACCAGTTAACCTATGACGCGCGTGCGCATTAGGGTCACAACAGGTGAATATCATGTGGCACTGTTCTCTCGCTAGTCAATGCTGACACATTTGTTATTGATAGCAATAGCATTACATCTACTCGCGTGGAATGAATCTCTTAACAATTATCAAAGACTGAAATGGAATTCTACATAATCCACGAATGTTTGAATGGTCACCCGATAGTGTCACAGAATGACCGCCATATACCTTTAAGATATCGCCTCTAACTCAAAAAGTCAGTGTGTACTTTTCTAATTTAATTCGGTTTACAGGAAGAGCACTCCCTAAATTACTCGTTACTCAATTTTTGGCAATCGATTCAGTTAATCGCGGCTTTTAGATAGACTTACATATCTGAGGTGTTTGAATTATCGTGCTTTATATTTGAAAATGTGCTTTGATTGAATATTTACCAATAGGTTTCTAACAGTAGACACATCTTTAGAAGACTTATCGTTTATCATATTGGCTAATTGCTTAGTTGCATTGCCGTAGGTTGAAATGCTTTGCCTTCGATGCCGTTGTTCGATTCCTTTGATGTCGCTACTGACGAGTGTTGTGACGATGGGCATGACTGATAGCGTTCATGATGTCATGGTTTTCATAATGCAGTCCTAGGTAAAAGCGGTTTTGTGGTTCCATGTGAGAGTTAAAGGCGGAAAACAGAGGTCAAACTGCGTAAGATCGCTTTGTTTGACGTGATGCAACGTTAGTATGGTCGTGTAGGCCTATTCATCTAATCAATCAGATGATCAATATGCAGATATCATGGTTACCGGTATGTTACAAAATATAAAATATTAGTTGATGTCTTCAAATCTTGAGAAAGTAAGAAACTATATAGGTAAGTTTACTATCAAATATGAGCGGATAGAGATGTAATTGAGCTGGTTGAGTTCTTGTTGATGTCTAGTCTACAAACGATAATTGGACAGATATACAAAGTTAAGCTGAATACTGCCATGTCACCCCATCGATGGGGCGACATGGCAGTTTTTGAACTTTTTTTAAAATCAAAATCAGAAGGTCAAGAACTCTTATCACATTATTTTGACCTGTACAAAAAGTTGAGAAATACCCTATGTACCGTACTTTTCCGGCCTATAAGGCGCACAAGCCGATTTTTAGATAATTTCGTATTTTGTCAACAGATAAGGCGCATTTCGCGGTTAAGGCGCACATGTATACCTACTTTTAGATGATATCTTGTACAGTAGGAAACAATAATTGAAGCTAATTTCACCGATTGAAGCACTACCGGTAGCTTAGAATAAGCAAAAGCTATGTTATAATAGGTCTCTTGACAAACCACGAAGGTTCATGATTGTCATTATAGCCAAAGAATATTCCAATACATAAGGCTCAGCTAAACCAACAGAAACTACATGTCAGAGCCTTGTGTATGAAATGTTTGGTTCACCTGCACGCAGGAAGTTTCACTATTCACTTCAATATTCACCTCGGTATCTGAGTCAAGACTCGTTTCAGTGTTACAATCAATGTTCGTCTCAAGTGTGATACTCACTATCACTATTGGCTTCGGTAACTGAATTAAGGTTCGGTGACGAAATCAATGTCAAGAAAATGACGCCCCTAACTCTTTCTTGAAGCCACTTCGAATAACCTTTTCTGGCACTTGCTACCAGGATACTTTTAAATCATAATAAGTACTTTACAATACTTGTAAATGAATGCCTACTAATCTCTACCGAACTAAAAATTCTAATTTAACCTTAGATAGGGCGCACTCCGCAGATAAGGCGCACTGGCTGTATCCAAGTAAAAAAGTCGCGCCCTATAGACCAGAAAGTACGGTAATACGGATAAAGTATTCATTTTTAGTTTGTTTTCACAATCTGGACACGAGGGATGATTGTCAAAAATACTGCCATGTCACCCCATTTTCCCCTACATCTTGTATATTCAAGACTATTGATAGGCATGAGAATTTTACGCGCGGATACGTGGGCGTCCCCCGAACCCACCCTCTTTAAAGTTAAAGGACAAAGTTTTGGGTCGGGCAGGTTGGAGTGCCAGAAATCACAGGGTGTTCTTGATTTCTAAGATTTAGCTTTCTCATTGTCTCAACTTGAGTTAAGTAGGATTGCGTTATTTTCACTGTTGTAACTGATCCTGTCCGCATACAAACTTTTACCGGCGAGACCGGCACCGGTCTGATTCGGCATCGCAAGATGAAAAATCTCAATTGCTCTTACTCTAAAAATCTCAGGAATTTCTTCGGTTCCGAGTAGTAATTGAAATACATAGTTATTTTTGTCGGTATAGAAACACAAGAGGGAAGAAGATTGACTGCTGCAAAATATAGTCACTTCAGCCCAGTATGGCCTCATCCTTCACCTCAGTTTTCAGATAACTGGTGGCACGTCGCGAGAGATATTTATGGCTCTATTTTAAGCCAAAGATGTACCTAAGTTACTGAAAATAATATTGAAGTTTTTTTTGATCTACTGTCTTATTAAGGATCTGCATGAATCTCAAATTTTTTAATAGTAATAGCACTGATTATCGTATTAATAGTAATAGTAGGCTACTGCTGCTGTGATTGCTGTAACCTGTTTGTAAATAAATGTCTTCCATACCATACAAGTGTCGAGACTGTTAAGAAAAATCTCAACCTAAATTCATGTGACTGTTTATGCAAACTTTATAGACGGGGGCGAGTGTCGTGCATTGTGATTGTTTAGCAGTACTATTAGTATGAACTCTCTATGTTGTTTTATGTAGTCCCTTTCAAATTGTCGCAACAGTCGTAGTTCTGTTTTCAGTCAATAAAAGCCTATGCTTATCAACCGAATGTTTTCCGATCTCTACTCAACTCCATAGCTTAGGCACGACAACCATCTCCTTTTTTCCACTTCAGGTCTTAACGTGACATTTTAGACATTTATCGATACTATGCCATTTAGTTGCATCAGGAGTTCGATTCTCCTCTCTCAGTGTTGAGGAGAGTTTGGAAGATGCAATTGACTTGATACTAGTAATACACTGATTAATAGTATCAGTGTAATAGTACTGATTTATTAAGGAAAATAATATATTTACCAAGATTATTGCTGGAATCAGGCTAATTTTATGGGAAATCAGTGGAATTATGAAACTTACCAGCGGGGATCTTGCTGTCTATAATGTGTGCGCGATATTTTTGTAAGTTTTGTTCTGGAACCATTATGAAACAGCAAGAATTTGGCAACAGAAAAGGGCTGATTCATGAAGGATCTTACTGATTCATTTTGAGAAAAACTTGGTATTCCTTGCATATCTTGCATGATTTTCAAAGTTTGATACTGGAACCAGAACAAGATTCAGTATGAATCTTACCAAGATTTGCTGTGATATTTCCCCTTGGGCAATCACAAAAACATGAAAATATGCATAATTTACCATATATCTTAATTATCAGTATTTAGTTAAGGTCTTTCCAACCAATTTGGCGTCGGAACAAACGCGTCTACAACTTATTTCCACGCAACGTTGCCTGCGGATAACCTCACTGTGGGTAACTGTCTATTTGCATGTAACTTTTTTGGTTGGAATTACCACACCGGTCAGATCCCGAAAAATTCTCGATTCTCGATAATCGGCTTTTAAGTTCCATCCTTTTTACTATCTCGGTTGCACGCTATCTTTTTATAAAATGGAAATTGCAATCATGTACATGCCAGATGAGTAACGAGTGATAAACCTATAGACTTCGATTAGGCTAAATAAAAGATAGGCCTTAATAGTTGCAGATTCTATGCTAATTTGCATTAGGCGTGGGTACCGCAAGTTACTTATGTGTCCACTTACAATTTTTTATTTACAAAGATATTGCAAAGATGACTACTAATACTGTTGGCCTACTCAATCACACTTGCAACTATTCTGAATGTCATCGTGACAGTTCAAAGCGTGATCACAATCAAATAGTCAAGAGTTATGCAGAGCTACAGCTAGTAAGGTCTATATTATCCACTCAAGCAGCTGCTTGAGAGAAGAGCATGAAAACTCAGCAATTATGAATATTCACCTTGTGTGAAAATATGTAAGTATCACCACTGAAGGATCACACAATTGACTATTAAAATAAAATTGTAGAGCGAGTTTGGAGTAGACTGATGAACTGGAAAAAATAAGAATAGGAAAAACACTCATTCTCCTGATGAAAATATTCTCTTGGAAGACAATCATTTTTAGCCGGTTCCTATTAGTCTCATTAACTAGTTCCATGCAGTAAGTGGGAAGTTTAGAACGAAATGGAGAACGTTTATTCATCTAGAACCGGCTATCAACAATTTGCACAGACAAAGCTCACTTGATTAGATGCTATAGCCTACCTCAAGCACAAACCATACTGAGTGCTACTTTGTACACTTGACATACAGGTAACTTACTGATGCTGTCACACATTTATCAAGGAGTAAGTGACAGCAGATAGTGGATGACAATATAGGAATCAATCTCACCGAATTGAAAAAATCTGCTTTCTACTTATGACTTCCATTCATTCACATTCACCAAGGAGTAAGTGACAGCGGACAATTGATGAAAATACAGCAATAAATCTCAGTCTAATAATACTTGCTTTCCAGCTCTGCATGCTTGCTCTCGACAAAACGGTGGTCTGCCTAAATTCGTATCTCTGAGGAACCGAATATATTTAAACAAAATTAATTTAAATAACCAGATAGAGTTTTATTCTGGTTTTATCATGCTTTTCCTCGATAGCCCACTCATGAATGAATTAGCATTTAGGCAATGCTTCAGCAGTCTTGAGATGCAACGATGCAAGTATATTCACCTACATCACTAGAACATTATATTTTTGTAGAAGGGTAATTCTATCTTTGGATATTACTTTGTTGAACTGAGGGTTAGAGAGAAAAGCAAGATTATAGAGTAAGTACCTTTTCTGTGAGCAAGACTATTGAGAAGAGGTTCATCAATATTCATGATCAAATTCTACCTCGCCACGGGAATTCAACCTCGGCGGCTAAAGAATTAGAAGATTCCGGGAAACGAACAAGTGTACTTAAGCAGATGCCGCAGAGAAAAGTTGTGCAACAAACTATGCTACAATTTTGAATAATTTTTGATGAATGAGAGCAAAACAGATCTACGAAGTTTTTAATTATTTAGATGTTTTGCGTTGTATCAAAAAACATCAATTTTTTGACAGAAATTGCCACTTTTATCAATTATATTATTTATCTGCTTTTCTTTTAATGACCAAAGTAATTGAATTCGAACTGTCACAGCTGATTTAATTGTATTGCACGAAAGAAATCTATTTTGACAATTTTCACACGACTTTAGAGCTTGGAATCGATCGAGAAAACATTTGCCGGCACTAAAGAATGAATTATAACGGCATAATATCTCGGATTTTGATTACTCAAGCACGACAAAACTCATTTGTAGTTGAAGGCATTGATTTCCACAATGTGGAAGGTTGATGTTCCCATAGATGGTTATGCAATTCCAGCTCGAGCCAATGCAACTCCTTGATAAGATTGAGTGTCCTAGCCAAGAAGTGCTTCGGTCACCGGTTATATTGCCTAAATTGGCAATGATTCAGAATTGCGGAAAATATTAGGTTCGGCTACAAATTATGCGAAGAATTAACACCAAACATTCATATGAACCGCATCCTTTTGCAGCTCTACAAAGCGTCTGTCGCACCACTGTGATGAGACCACAATGTGAGATGCCATTTATCTGTGACATGATGTAAAAGGGCTGAAAAACAGCGGAAATTTTGTAATAGTAATTCTTGATTTAATTGCAGCATTTCAATCATTTAGCAGCGACAATGGGTACAAGCCACGGCTAATCAAATTGCCGCTTGCAGCATATTCCTGAAAATGTACAAATTGTAGAGAGAAATGCATATTTTCTCAAAATTTTCAGTTGGTATTCAAATAATAACAGAAAATTTTATGTGGATGGGAATGCTTCGTGTGTACAGCAATAGCCGGGTGCCCGAACTCAATACATATATCTTCCGGCGACCACCGTTATCCCACTAAAATTCCGACCTCTGTCCGACCAATTTTTTTGTTTTAAAATGGTCTAAAACCACTTCAGTGTCAACCTGCTTTCGAAGGAAGTAGCCCTAGTGAGCACAGAATGCGTCTCAAGTCATTTCCAAAGTAAGTATATAAGGGAAGTATGGAATCAATGGTTGATTTGTGGCGACAGCTATGATATTACTTTTTCGCCAGCTCTTATAAGCAGTTTTATCTGATATCGCAATTGGCAACAGAATAGTATTGAAATATTGAATGGAACGGACTGAATAGCTATGTCAAAACTATGAAGTAGTGAAAAATTACATAGTTATCCGTAGACATCTAGAAGACAAAAACATGAGATGAAGACCCATTTCTATGGTTAAAATGCTAGATTTGATTTGGCATAGAAATTAATTGATTAATAAGGTATAGACGACTACAAACCACTCTATACGATTAAAGGAGGGGGGTGGGGGTACTTATGATTGCATTCATGTACTGTGTATGAACGTGTCTACAAACTTTTGACCACTGAACATCTGAAAATCTTTGTATCGAATCTAGAAATATTTCATTTTCTTATTGATGACCAGTTGTACATACATTCATTGATCAGTTTTAGATTTCCATTCATGAATGTATGTTGGAAATATGATGGACCTTACCTACATTATGTACTTTTTTAGTCCTAATTTTTTCATCTGATTATGAAAGCATCCTATGTGAAATTTAATAATTATTTTATTGAAATCCTAACTTCTCATTTTCTTCTCACATCAGAGTATTCCCTTGTATTTCCTTATATGATCAATAGCAGTATTTGATGATCCGTGTTGAGATAACAATTTATAAAGAAATAGTCAAATTCTGAAATGTTGCAATAAATTATTGATGTATCACGTAAATGACTGTTTTTGTTAGTGATGAAAATAATGAAAAATGATGAATGACGCTCCAGCCTTAAGCTGCAGATACTTTGTATTAATTGCATTCGAGTATATTGAGCAATTAATACAATAGTTCCTCGGCTTTCGGCAAATCACTGAAAAGTAAAATTATATTCACAACAGAAAAGGGAAAGCACAGCAACACGAAACATTCAGATGCAGATGAAAGCATTTGTGACGCAGATTTGATTTCATCGGTTGGAACATCATAGGCTGCATCAATTCAGAAAAGGCCTTCAACCGAAATTTGTATTATAAAGCAATAGGCCTATAGAATAAACCACAAAACGTTTCACTTTTGGTTAGATCACTTGTGCCAATAAAATTTCGAGTGCTGTTCATTCAAGTTTTTGTCTAGACGTTGTGAATAATTATCAATTAATTCCACCGTACATGTTCATCTGACATCGGTATTAAGCATTTCAAAGTGCAGTATAGAGTACTGAATACTGATTGCCTCATACTGCTTCACGATGTTGACAAAAATGCACATACATAGGGATGATCAAAAGTAACTTCCTAAAGCAATATTTCAATTATATTTCAATATTTCAATTTCAATACTCCAAGAAAGTAATAGACATATGAATAGCATTTTTTCATGACGGAAATTTACTGGGCATTCAAGCTCATGACAAATTATTTTTGGCAGCAAAATCTCTCAGAATTTTTATTATTTCGCTGTGAATACCCCGCTGTTGCTCCTCTTGCGAATATGTAGGCTATCTTTATTTTAACAAATAATGTTTCACCTATAGGGCTACTAATAATTGCTTCAGCATGACTTCGAAAATTTTCGGTGCGAGCAAGTGAGTGCAGCGCACACCCATAAAAAAATCATTGTTTTTATGAGCTAACATCATAAAATAAACGCAGCGTAGTTGGACATTTTAAAATCATGATAAATATATATTTCGGTTGAAGAAACAGCTTTTCTAAATTGATCAAAATTTGATTATTAAGCTTCTGTTAAAGGCTTAAATAAAACATATTGCAACAAATGTACTGATAAAAAATCTAAAATCTACTGATAATCAACCGTCACTAAACTTCGGGTACACGTACTCAAGCATGTTTTCTACCAACATGCAAAATTTTATGTAGATCGGACAAGTACTTTTTGTATTAGATACAATAACGTGAAGTGTAGCGATGTCAACAGCTTGCTTGATGTGACTTCGTCTGTTCGACGTATCATTGCTACTCGTGTGTGCATTGTTCTCTCTCCCTCTTCGTCTCATCCACTGCAATTTGAAATCTTCCCACGACCACTACCTTGCCACACCTTTATTAAGCCAAGCATATTAATATAAAGGATTTGGCCTGGTCATCATCGCTTGACGAGTTGTCGTGAGATGACTTTGTTAACCTCAAGTGTTTACTGTTCAGACGATGAGGTCACTGACAAGTCAGATCAAGCTATCGGCATCGCTGCACTTTAAGTTATCGCTCCTAATTTAAAAAGGACCTCTTCGAATTGCCTAAAACTTGGTATCTGGCTAGAGAATACACACACTTACGTGTGTTTAAAGTTTTGTGACGATTGATTCATTTTAGCAGATTTTAGACAAATTAGAAAACGTGGGGGAGATAACCCATAAGTACACCACTGACATAAGTCATCATGTCATAGTGGCTATCATTGAGCAAATAAATAGATTTCTTACCAACAATGTCTGATTCGCCCTAGTTTGCCGCATGTCAAAAAAGCTTCATCCGAATAACTAAGCAAAGGAATCAATGCCCGTTTTAACATTTTGAATATGCCTACTCCTACAGATTAAACAAGTGCATCAATTTGTACCTTCTGATATGCCTACCACTGTTCTCAAACATGTTGATTTCACATCAAATTAAAAACTGTACAATTACTGAAGAATAATGATGATCATGTGGAAATCGCGGACGAGCAGCGACTACGAATTGCCAAGAAGACAGAATCAGTATATCATTACATGTATATGCTAAAAATCTGTAAAATTTCCAATAAATTTGATACTATGAAACTTTGGTAACGTGTTCAGTAGACAACCACTTCTAAGAAGCAATTGCTTAATTCTAACGATGAATGCCTAAAATAATAAATTATGCGGAATCTTTGAAGTGATCATGCAAAAATGTAACCGTTCAGCAACGATAGTTAACATTTCGACGAATTGTTGCGTCTGAAAACCTCACTGTATAGTTATGGCTGCTGGCACCCACTTTTACGTGGGAATAACTTGGCCTCAGTTGTCTGGTTATTTACACGCAACATTGCGTGCGAATAACCTCACGCCTTTGATATCGGATCAAATCAAGCCTTGTTGGCAACTAAACATTAATTTCATTTTAGCTAATTGAATTAAAGAACCGCCAATTATCTTTTTTTGAAAGTACTCTCACAAGAAGACTCTCTCAGCTGCCACTACTCTTTCTCTAATAGGCCTACTAAATTTGTTATTAAAGGGTGCTCGTTATCAAACATAGTAACTTGGAAGAAGCTTTTCGTATAACATTCATGATGCGGCAAACTTGGTTGAATCGGATCAATAGTGCGAAATTGATCTTGCTGCCCAGTCATAATGGGCATGGCGGAAATTATTGCACCTTATACACTTATCGTCTTTACACATAGTTTCATTATATGCCAAAAATTTGACAGACTTAATGATCCAGTTGATTGCGTCAACTTTTTTTTACAAGATCGACCATTAGACAGAGTGTTTGTCAACCTTGAACATCATCATGAACGAGGTTGTGTGGACTATGTAGTTAACCATCACTGAGTTGCCACTTAAAAATTATATTTACTTTTACTAAATGAAATGTATAACTGTGCATTGGTGATATCAACTGCATCAGATGTAGTGACTATACTCGTGTTGCAAAACCTTGAGTTGATTCAATTAACTATCATTAACATCAACTTACCAGACGCCATTTCACGCACAGATCATAATGATTCACTGAACAGCAAAATTTAGAAGATCGTGCGCCTTGTGAACAGTCTCACAGAAGTGACTGTCTGTCTGCTTCATTAGTTAATAAAGCAATCAGACAGCGACTAAGCATGACGTCTCAACATTGAAAACGTAGAGTGATTTGCGTGGGAACATCTCGCTCAATTATCATGAAGATGGTGGAATCTCCTGCTACTGGTGCACTCGATGCATGAACACAGATATCAGTAAAATAAGAGCATGACGGGCTGTTTTAGGACAAGCGCAAAAGTCACGTGAGTCAACCACGCGGAGTTGATCTTCACTGGCATATGAAACGTTAAAGAACCATATAAAGCACAAAAATGTTGCTAAAATAGCAAGCAAATATTCCTTTCTTCTCATTCCAGGAAATATTTGTATTAGATGCATCTTCAATATGTAGACAAACAATATCTGAGAGCCAAATGACACAATTTCTCCACTGTTTCATCTATAAAGCCATATTATTCAGAAATGACACGTTCAACATCAAAATTGATGTGAAAAATGAATAAAGCAGTAAATTTTATGTAGGAATCACTAGAGTAATGAAGTTGTCACCAAATATTTTAGCCACAGCGACTTCTTGAAATTGATGAATATAAATATCTGAAAATTATCTTGGCGAAAAAAGATGGCGGATTTGTCGCCACTAAAAATACATTAGAGTAATGGGGAGTTTCCACACTTGATATATTTAAACACTTTGGTCATTTCATGCTTCACGAAGTTTTCCCGCTACACAGCTTCGTTACGAATTCGTTACGCGAGTGTGCGATCTAACGGGTATTATAGCCATCCTTTATTGCTCAGTGGATCATGCCATGTTCATATGTGTGAATATTCCCGTTTAGTATTCGTTAATTGATATAATTTAGCAATCACTGATAATTCTATCTCCATTAATGCCGATAAAGAAGAAAGATGTCAAAGCGAGTTTGTCCTTTATGCATCTCAAGTCCAGAATTGTTTTGCAGTAGAAATCGACTACATAGGCCTACACGTAGTGAAGGAAAAAGCTTTGAATCAATCAAATCTACTATTAAGAATAAAGACTTCGACGAAAATCATCTTGATATTCTCGACCACTCACGTCACCGAATTATTGCACAAGAATTGTATCGACCAAGTGACATGTTGGCTTCAGCTGAAAGCATGCAATGACTCATAATGTGCAAGAAGGCAGACTATGTGACAGTCGTTTTACTACATGTATCAATACAGTGCACATGTACTTTCTTATTTTTACATGTACAGGTGCAGTTTTGGATTGTATAACGACCTAAGCTATGACATTTTCATGGACAAATCCAAAGAAATGATCACATACATTAATAGCGACATTATACGCAGAATCATCTTTATTTCAAGATTTGGTCTCCTTGTCCCTCCCAGTCTACCCGTACACGTGTAATACACGTGTATTTTTG
Organism: Prostheceraeus crozeri; assembly: GCA_907163375.1. Classification (NCBI taxonomy): domain Eukaryota; kingdom Metazoa; phylum Platyhelminthes; order Polycladida; family Euryleptidae; genus Prostheceraeus; species Prostheceraeus crozeri. Next base: position 22,171 of record CAJQUW010010391.1, read on the forward strand.
GTGTAAATGAAAATACACCACTTTTACACGTGTAATCTTTGCATATGAATACACGTGTAGAAATACACCACTTTTACACGTGTAATACACGTGTTATTATTTATGACTTGTTGTAAAGGTTAATTTTATAATTTCAATGTTACACTAATGCCAGGGTGCATGAATCTCAAGTCATAGTCAGTTATATTCTACTGCAGCTATATACACTAGGTGGCAACAACAAGACATCCATATAAACGATTGCTACCACATGAAAATAATACCAAAATTGCACTATCACAACGATTTTGACTATTGATTCTCTAAATTCACAGAATACATATAGGCCTACAAATAAATGACCATGTGTTATTCATTTTTGGCGAAATTCCTTCTTGAAAGTAATTAAATTTATTCACTTTCTTCATCAACTAATCCGAACAAAGCTTCGTTGATGTGTTAATTAACGTTCTTTAAAAGCATGCAAAAATATTTGGTAGGCCATGAGATTATCCAGAAAATTAAATTGTATTTGTATTTTGTTCAAATGCTAGAGTCCGATTAACTCATCATTTCGGCATAATCGCTGTGAAGATTTAGGCTGTAAAAATCCATTTAAAAAAATTCTCTGCAATGCTACAATCGAGTTTTCATGCCTTAAAATTGAAAGTAAGGTGCTTTGTATTCACATTCACTCATGTTTATTCGCATTATCTGAGACATTGTCAATCATCTGAGCTGCACGATCCTGTTTTCCAATGGATAGAAAATTTGATTCAAAAGCATGCATTGACTTCTATGGTTAGCATGTGTTATTGATATGATTTATTTTGTATATGGTGCTGTTCGATTTCTTTGTCATCTTCCTAATTAGCTGCTGTCGATTTCTTTGATCATGCATGGAAGTCTATGATCTATATTGGTTTGGAAACTTAGCTACACATGCAGTAACATAGCATAATGTTGTGAATTCAAATTTGAACAGCTCCGCTTCATTGCCATATGCTGGCTCAATCAAAATTGATCTAGTGGAATTATTGAAGTCTGCAGGATGAAGTCAATTTGATGATCAATTGAAACAATTGGAAAATGGAACTTGATCACATTTCGTGACAACTTGCTATCATATTGCTTTACCTGTGATGAAGTCCGGTGAGCTTTACATTTTGTTTCTTAGAATATGCATGCATGATGTACAGTATTTTTTCTCCAGACATATGCGCTTTAAAATATTAATTCTTTGATATTTTCTGAAGTAATAATCGAGTTTCACTTGCATGTATATCTTTCTGGAAAGCTGTTAATCACATTGCATGTCATATGTCTCACGATTAACATGGCAAAGTCAGAACTTATAAATGAATGTGATCTTTTAGGATTGAATGCTTTTTGTAGTGTACACGAGATTAATTATTTGATATTACGACTGATTTGAATGAGTTTGCAATTCACAAAATGTATCAGAATATTTTTTCTATTACAAGTTTATATTTTATAAGTTTGCAAGTTATATTTTGTAGATAGGATTGTTTGTAAATTCAAAATCACCAGGGACGGAGCTAATACGTTGACTGATTTTCTGAAGCTGATTATGAACGTCACATCAAGTGAAGAAATATTTTCACCAATGCAGTAAATGGCTACTTCTCATTTCTGTTTTATAACTATTTGTTTAATCTATTATATTTCAAAAACACCAAGTTCATGTCGTAAATCGCTGCTTTGCTTTCAAAATCGTTTGATACTCTTTTTGAGTTCTTTGCAGAACCCAATCCCACTGCTCAGTGTTCAAACAACTTATATGCAACTGAATGCGATGAAGCCGGAGGTTTTCAGTTAGCCTCCGATCCTCCTGCCTAGGAGATCATGCGTTTTTTAACATGTTCATATCAGCCGGAGACTCAGTCGCCTCAGCTGATAGCTAGAAGGCAGACCTATCTCCACGAATTGGCAGAAGCTATCATTGATTTTCCGGCTAGAATTTAAACAGAGACATTGGTTTCAGATGCTGCTGCTGAGAACGCTAAGTTATTTAAATAAATTTCATTTCGAACCTTTCCTGAGATAGATCAATAAAGAAGACCATAGGAAGAAGACCTTTGACTAAGAATCAACCTGTCCATAAAATCAAAACATACCTCAATTGTCCTTAATTCGTTATCATTACTTAATTCCTGACTTTTGCTGCAGATTCACACGTAGCTGTCCTATTGTATCACTCTCTGGTTTAGATGGGAGATGGTTTAGAATAGACGTGTCAAAATCTATCTAATTATGAGATTTCTAAAATATGAATTGATCTAGAGATGGATTACAAAACATCAAATTAATGTAGAAATGATTCATGCGATGTAACTTGGATAATTGTACTAATGAAACGCTAGGAGCAACTGAAGTTTGGATCCATAATAAGGGAATTATATCTAACACTGATGACGGATTATATCAGTCAAGTAAGCTTTTTAATTCTTATTGTGCATTACAAATTATTGGTTTGATTGATTTCTTATTTTGTCATTCTACATTTCTGCAGTTTCGTTGTGTAAGTGATGCATCAGATTTTAAAAAGTGAGCATCTGATGAATCCTATCGCTGCTTTAAATTGAATTAAAGTAATTAATTAATTAGTAAATTATTGTATTAAATTAAATTAATTACCGATTACATGCAGAGCTTTTGTCAAATCTTTAATGATAAAAATCTATCACGTAAATTATATATATTTATAACTTTATTTTCAATTTATTTCCAGTATTGCTTGTCACCTGGATGAATTTTCATAACATTTTTTCAACTCCTGATTGGAAATTTGGATTTATGAACTTTGGAATAAAGCTACTTATGAAGTTGTCAGACGTCATTGAAGTGGATGAGATGGTTTTGGCTAGATATAGAATATTTGTGAATTCCTGTGATTTACAGTTTCTAATGTGATAGTCTTTTACTCCAAAAAATAGTGCTTCTACTTATTCGGTGTCTTGTAAAATTTCCTGTTGTGGGCTATAGATTTCACATTTGACCGACCATTTAATGCGATTTATGTGTGTTATGCATGCTCAGAGCAAATATAAGTTAACAAGCGCTTAACTGTTCGGAATAGCTAGGAGGTAATATGATGCAGATATGAATTCAGAACAAATTTCTAAGCAATCTAGAGGTTGGGTATGTTCGAAACAAAAGAATGAAACGCAAATATAATCTAGCATTGAATTTTAAGTCGTGTAAAAGGAGTGCAATTTTGGTGTATTTGTACACGTGTAATACACGTGTATTATCTGAACACAAAACACGTGCATTACACGTGTCCGATACACGTGTATTACACGGTCCAATACACGTGTATTACACGTGTAATACACGTGTATCGGTTGACTGGGTAATAATCTGAGACGCACTATAAGTGTGTTGTTTATCCTTAAAGCTTTCAAAAAAGCCGACACTGTCGGTTCCGGTCAAGAAATCTGCACAGGTTCCAACTCTGGCACTACAGTGGCTATCACATCAACACTGTAAACCGTTAACTGACAATTGACAGACATTTATCCTACAAAAACTCTTTTGTCGGTCATTGTTAGTTCTTGTAGGATGATTGCCACTGAACACCTACAATATCTGACAAAAAGCGACAAAATGAATAGCAATGAATAATAGCTTAAATTTTATCAAAAATGCAGGTAATTAATTAAATTATGTCAAAACAAATCATGGTTTTTACACACAATAATACAGATTGCCCAAAAGTCAAACAATCACTAATCGAAAAAATTAATCAATATTCAACAGTCTTTGTTTAGTTAATTCGTATACAAAGCATCTGTTTCGATGTCGGTGGAGAGCCTACAAATTCGTAGGATATCGCAAGATATTGGAGGTGACAACTGTCGGTTGATTTTGTCAGTAATTTTGTAGGATAATTGTCGGTCTACGGTTTACAGTGTAGCAATTGCTTATTTGTGATTTTTTGTGTGTTTTTCTGCGGGTTGGTGGCATAGTCTCCACATAAACCTAACTGTGCGACGCGGGCTTATGGTTTTACATCATTGACGTACTTGCATAAAAGTATTAGCGAACATAAAACTGATATCTTCATTTGAGAGTTACAAACAATTGCTCCATTTGACAGTTGAATTTCAAAAAGATTCTCGAAGATATTCAGCCCTCAAATTGGTAAAATGTCCCATTCAAATCTACACTGAAAACTGTAGACAGCCAAAATAACAGTCAAAATGATCAGACAATTGCAGCATACATCATCAGACAATCAACAGCCAAAAGTGGCTGTTCAGAACAGACAAGATCAGACAATCACCACACAAAATACCAGCCTGTCTATTTTTCTAGAAATATTGACACTGGAACGATACAATATATCTGAACACTCCTAATCATATCTGTTCTATCGCTGTCCAACTCACTCACACAAGCATTCTTATATACAGATTATGAACTACTCTGATATTTTCCAAGATGTCTTTCGTTCTGTCGCTGTCAACTTTCGGGTATACATGTATATACCCTTGAAAGTTGTAAAGAACATAGTAGAAACAGAATTAAAAGATGGATCAATATGTCAAATATTCAGACCAGTTATTCCAATGCCTTCAAGTATTTCAAAAGAATCCTACTAATTTAAACATTGGATATTCTTATAATCGAAAATTATCAAGGATGCCATCCAATTTCGATAAAAGTGTATATATTAGACATAAGTAGTATGATATGCAGTAAACGTAACAATACAAATTAGTCCGTGCGATGAGACAAAAATTGTCTGATAAGCAAGAAATTTATATGATAATACGTAGCATCAGCCAAAATACTGATTTGGCTGATAAATTGTCTGACAAGTGGCTGTTTACAGTTTACAGTGTATGCGTACACAGTTTCTTGACGGTAAAAATGACTGACCGAAAATAGTCGATTCTTCTTTCTTATATATTTATTGCAAGCTTTTAGAGCATAACCAATTTGGATTTCTTAGCTGGATACTTGTCAGCTGTATTTTGAATTCCTTTATTGGTCAGTAAATGACCAATAAACATTCAGTTTGTAAATGATCGATGATCGATATATAAATAAAGCAAACTTAATTGAGCATTGATGACTAATTTATCAATTTCGTAGGGCTTTGGTTTTTCAATTCGTAAAGAATTCAAAAGTAAGGGAATGTCAAATAAACTTATCTCAGCATAATAAATTGTTTCCAATTAATTTCTGTCTTCTTCACGAAGCCATCTTCAGGGATCTCAAAAATTAGTGAAAGTTAAGTTCCCTGAAGATAGAGATTAATTGAAAATAATTTGTTATTGTACTGATATAAGTTTACTTGGCATTCCTTTACTTTTGAATTATCTACAATGAGCCAAGGCATTTTTTCACAATTTTTTAACTGGGTATTTCATTTTTGTGCTACATAAAATAGTATTCGTTTAGACTTCATGCATGAACAGTGAACACATACACTGTAAACTGTAGACAGCGAAAAACCAGACAAAATAACAGCCAAAATGATCAGACAATTGCAACAGACAGCATGAGACAATGAACAACCAAAAGTGGCTGTTCACAGCAGACAAGATGAGACAATTATTCGCCAAAATATGAGACAATTCTGTCTACTTTTCTAGAAGTATTGTCTCTGAAATTCAAAGTGTTTAAATATGATCAAACTATTCAACATCAGCTAATGGCAATTAGTCACTCCTAATCACATAGCTTCTAACTCTGCTCCACTCATTCACACTCGCATCATGAACAACTCTGACACTTCACAAGTCCGCTGAGTCAATCTCAACTTTAGGGAAGTATATAGACCCTTAAAAGCTAAAAAATAACATTGTAAAAACAGAATTAAAAGATGGCATCAATACGTCAAATATCCAGACCTGTTGCTGCCATGCCTCAATGTGCATACAAATAACCCTACTTATTTAAACATTGTATATTCTATAATTGAAAATTATCAAGGATGCCATTCAATTTCAATAAAAGTGCATATATTAGTCATAAGTAGTATGATAGGCAGTAAACGCAATAATGTAAATTATTAGTTCGTGCGATGAGACAAAAAATGGTCTGACAAGCAGGAAATTTGTCTGATAATACGCAGTAGGTGCCAAAATACTGATGTGGCTTACAAATTGTCCGATAAGTGGCTGTTTACAGTGTATATTCACGCATTGGTGTGGGCACGCACGGGAAAGCTTCCTGCGAGTATTCGGTGAGATCTACCTTACTCACGCGCACGGGTCGGGTAGCAGTATCGGAAAATGCTCAGCCCGCAAGTTGCCATCCAGTAGGCTATAATTATATAGCTTTTAGAAAAACTATGAAATGATCGCTATCGATGGGGATAAGATTTGAATCGAAAGTTGCTGTCCTGATCGACATCATAATTTGACGCATTGAATTAACGCTGTCGTCGAGTGAATCAGTAAACGAGCACCCAACTCTGAAACCAAGCAGATGCAGATTTGGAGTGTAGGTGAAACATACACGTAACTGAAGAGATTTGACAAATTGTGGGCCTACTTCTGAGCATGTGAGCAGGCTGCTGTTGCCCCATATCATTTGACTGACAATGAAACTCTTTATAGCGTTAATGATCCTCCTTGTATGCACTCCTTAAAACACAGATCTTTTCAGTGATATTCAATTTCGAATGCAACATCATCTATTGACAATGCACATCATGATGGAGGTGAATGCGCTTGCTGCATATTTAGATAAATGGAAGCACTTGAAGGTGTCAGTAGAAATATGCAGTAGGAATATTCTCAAATTCTCTTGTGTATTCATCCTGAAAAAAAATAAGAGATTCATATCACATATCAGTTATAGTAAAACACAGAATCCTTACGAATGCCCGTATCTTCAAATCCTTTATTAGCTCATTTGCCTTTTCTACTCTTTTGTAAATTCCACTTTCGGTTGTTATTGCATTCAATTGCTTGGTGATGCTTTCTCTCAGATCTTTTCTTTGCTTGTAAATTGCATCGCTGATTTGACATATTAACTCATAATTTAAGCGGTCTAAAATCAGTTCTGCAAAAGAAAGAATTTTGCATGAATACCGCAAATGAAAATATAAAAAAGGTTTCAAGGATGCGATCAGCTCGTGACAAATTAAACAGTTTTCCGGGAGCTTTCAGATTATTATCCTCAACTTTTGAATTAGAGTAAATTCCTGTTAAACATAAGAGATTTTAGGTTGACCATTTTCTACGCAGCAGTTGTTTTACTCTTGGAACATGTGAGGGGCCCGTTAGATCGCCCACCCGCGTAACGAATTCGTAACGAAGCTGGGTAGCGGGAAAACTTCGTGAAGCATGAAATGACTTGAGACGCATTCTGTGCTCACTAGGGCTACTTCCTTCGAAAGCAGGTTGACACTGAAGTGGTTTTAGACCATTTTAAAACAAAAAAAAATTGGTCGGGCAGAGGTCGGAATTATAATGGGATAACGGTGGTCGCCGGAAGATATATGTATTGAGTTCGGGCACCCGGCTATTGCTGTACACACGAAGCATTCCCGTCCACATAAAATTTTCAGTTACTATTTGAATACCAACTGAAAATTTTGAGAAAATATGCATTTCTCTCTACAATTTGTACATTTTCAGGAATATGCTGCAAGCGGCAATTTGATTAGCCGTGGCTTGTACCCATTGTCGTTGCTAAATGATTGAAATGCTGCAATTAAATCAAGAATTACTATTACAAAATTTCCGCTGTTTTCAGTCCTTTTACATCATGTCACAGATAAATGGCATCTCACATTGTGGTCTCATCACAGTGGTGCGGCAGACGCTTTGTAGAGCTGCAAAAGGATGCGGTTCATATGAATGTTTGGTGTTAATTCTTCGCATAATTTGTAGCCGAACCTAAAATTTTCCGCAATTCTGAATCATTGCCAATTTAGGCAATATAACCGCTGACCGAAGCACTTCTTGGCTAGGACACTCAATCTTATCAAGGAGTTGCATTGGCTTGAACTGGAATTGCATAATCATCTATGGGAACATCAACCTTCCACATTGTGGAAATCAATGCCTTCAACTACAAATGATTTTTGTCGTGCTTGAGTAATCAAAATCCGAGATATTGTGCCGTTATAATTTATTCTTTAGTGCCGGCTAATGTTTTCTCGATCAATTCCAAGCTCTAAAGTCGTGTGAAAATTGTCAAAATAGATTTCTTTCGTGTATTACAATTAAATCAGCTGTGACAGTTCGAATTCAATTACTTTGGTCATTAAAAGAAAAGCAGATAAATAATATAATTGATAAAAGTGGCAATTTTTGTCAAAAAATTGATGTTTTTTGATACAACGCAAAACATCTAAATAATTGGAAACTTCGTAGATCTGTTTTTCTCTCATTCATCAAAAATTATTCAAAATTGTAGCATAGTTTGTTACACAGCTTTTCTCTGCGGCATCTGCTCAAGTACACTTGTTCGTTTCCTGGAATCTAATTCTTTAGCCGCCGAGGTTGAATTCCCGTGGCGAGGTAGAATTTGATCATGAATATTGATGAACCTCTTCTCAATAGTCTTGCTCACAGAAAAGGTACTTACTCTATAGTCTTGCTTTTCTCTCTAACCCTCAGTTCAACAAAGTAATACCCAAAGATAGAATTACCCTTCCACAAAAATATAATTTTCTAGTGATGTAGGTGAATATACTTGCATCGTTGCATCTCAACACTGCTGAAGCATTGCCTAAATGCTAATTCATTCATGAGTGGGCTATCGATGAAAAGCCTACATGATAAAACCAGAATAAAGCTCTATCTGGTTATTTAAAATAATTTTGTTTAAACATATTCGGTTCCTCGGAGATACGAATTTAGGCAGACCACCGTTTTGTCGAGAGCAAGCATGCAGACCTGGAATCAAGTATTATTCGACTGAGATTTATTGCTGTATTTTCATCAATTGTCCGCTGTCACTTACTCCTTGGCGAATGTGAATGAATGCAAGTCATAAGTGGAAAGCAGATTTTTTCAATTCGGTGAGATTGATTCCTATATTGTCATCCACTATCTGCTGTCACTTACTCCTTGATAAATGTGTGACAGCATCAGTAAGTTACCTGTATGTCAAGTGTACAAAGTAGCACTCAGTATGGTTTGTGCTTGAGGTAGGCTATAGCATCTAATCAAGTGAGCTTTGTCTGTGCAAATTGTTGATAGCCGGTTCTAGATGAATAAGTGTTCTCCATTTCGTTCTAAACTTCCCACTTATTGCATGGAACTAGTTAGTGAGACTAATAGGAACCGCCTGAAAATGATTGTCTTCCAAAAGAGTATTTTCATCAGGAGAATGAGTGTTTCTCCTATTCTTATTTTTCCTAGTTCATCAGTCTAGTCCAAACGCGCTCTACAAGTTTATTTTAATAGTCATTGTGTGATCCTTCAGTGGTGATACTTGCATATTTTCACACAAGGTGAATATTCATAATTGCTGAGTTTTCATGCTCTTCTCTCAAGCAGCTGCTTGAGTGGATAATATAGGCCTTACTAGCTGTAGCTCTGCATAAATCTTGACTATTTGATTGTGATCACGCTTTGAACTGTCACGATGACATTCAGAATAGTTGCAAGTGTGATTGAGTAGGCCAAGTATTAGTAGTCATCTTTGTAATATCTTTGTAAATAAAAAATTGTAAGTGGACACATAAGTAACTTGCGGTACCCACGCCTAACGCAAATTAGCATAGAATCTGCAACTATTAAGGCCTATCTTTTATTTAGCCTAATCGAAGTCTATAGGTTTATCACTCGTTACTCATCTGGCATGTACATGATTGCAATTTCCATTTTATAAAATAATAGCGTGCAACCGAGATAGTAAAAAGGATGGAACTTAAAAGCCGGTTATCGAGAATTTTTCGGGATCTGACCGGTGTGGTAATTCCAACCAAAAAAATTACATGGAAATAGACAGTTACCCACAGTGAAGTTATCCGCACGCAACGTTGCGTGGAAATAAGTTGTAGACGCGTTTGTTCCGACGCCAAATTGGTTGGGAAGACCTTAACTAAATACTGATAATTAAGATACATGGTCAATTATGCATATTTTCATGTTTTTGTGATTACCTATTCATTGATAATGGGACTTTAGACTTTTCTATTAAATTCATCTACAGTGTAGTATAAATTGAGTGCTTTGTTAACGAAAACGATCGTTATTCCAACGTAGCGTGCAAATTCCCTCACTATTGGTAATTTTTATCCGCACGCAACGTTGCGTGGAAATAAGTTGTAGATGCGTTTGTTCCGACGCCAAATTGGTTGGAAAGACCTTAACTAAATACTGATAATTAAGATATATGGTCAATTATGCATATTTTCATGTTTTTGTGATTACCTATTCATTGATAATGGGACTTCAGACTTTTCGATTAAATTCATCTACAGTGTAGTATAAATTGAGTGCTTTGTTAACGAAAACGATCGTTATTCCAACGTAGCGTGCAAATTCCCTCACTATTGGTAATTTTTATCCGCACGCAACGTTGCGTGGAAATAAGTTGTAGACGCGTTTGTTCCGACGCCAAATTGGTTGGGAAGACCTTAACTAAATACTGATAATTAAGATATATGGTCAATTATGCATATTTTCATGTTTTTGTGATTACCTATTCATTGATAATGGGACTTCAGACTTTTCGATTAAATTCATCTACAGTGTAGTATAAATTGAGTGCTTTGTTAACGAAAACGATCGTTATTCCAACGTAGCGTGCAAATTCCCTCACTATTGGTAATTGGCTATTCATACTTCATTTAGCGTCGGAAAACACCTGGACGAATCCAATTGTAAAAGTTCATCATAAAGCCATCTGTTTCTTCGAAATATCTGAAAATGAAAAGTCGCTGACATAAGTCATCCGTGTAAGGGTGTTTCCTTAATTTCATAGCAAATTTGGAAGTCCATCGCTGCAAGATTCGACAGGTTGACTTTTTTGACGAAAATCTCGCACGTTTTGAATTTTAGGATCATAGCTCACACAAAAATTTGAATAATAAATAAGAACTGACTGTACAGTGATATTTTTCGTTTGACTTGCAATTTATCGTTGCATGCAATATCAGTAAATTTAGTATAATAGATCACAATTATCATAGATGACAAAATACTTTGTTCTGGTTGCTTAATGTTTAAAATGTGTTTTCTGTCAATGGCCATCTTTTGCAGCACATTAATAATCTAGTAGCTTAACTTTCTCAGAGTCTAGCGATGTAGGTTTAGTTGGCTAAGAAATTCATAAATTGAAAGAATGATGTAGGCCTGCGTAGGTTCTGTGTTATTGGATTACATTTTCAATTTAGGGATTCCTAGATACTTAAAGGATGCCATCAAATCAGATCATTTAGTAATATTAGGATTATTTCGCAGTCGCCTTTTATTAATTCTTTGGGCCACCGCTAGCTGAGCTCGAAGATTCTGGCCTATCTTCTAGTAAATATTCTATACCTAGGTTCAGGATTCACCAAAAACTAATTGAAATAGTTGGACGACAGCAATCAATTAACTGGAATCATCGTATGTCAGCAATCAACTAATTGGATTTTTTAATCACAATTTGATTAGATTAATTCTTGATTTTAATTTTCGACTTAGATAAAAACATGTGCTACACCTATTTGGGCTGCATAAATTGGCAGATTGTGCAAGTCGTAAACTTGCATACTGCCAATTTGGGCGGTGACTTTCTGCATGAAATACATGTTGCTACATTCTTAGTCGGAGTGACTATTCAAACTAGAGAACAAGAAGTCGCGTGCCTAGATTGACATAAATTTAAGATTTAATGACATAATATAAGATAGGTACACTAATAATCTTAATCACTGAATGTGTTATGCTTTTCCTATGGTGGTGAGTGTAGGCGGTTTTGCAAGTTAGCATTCAACTAAATAACTTCATTACAGATCAATCAATTGATAGCAATTATTGACAGACTGCAATCAATCAATTGCAATTTTTTCTGTAACAACAATTAATTAATTGGAATCTTTGGGTTACAGCGATCATTGTGACCAATAAATTGCAATGCAATTATTTTTTGGTTTCCAGGCTGTACTTCAATTTTTTATGATTAGATAGGACACTGACGCCAAAACCGAACAGATTCATAGCATAGTCGTAATTGATAGTTGCACTTCTATCTTAAACATGAAGGTGTTCAGATGATCTTTGAAGTATATATTTGTGAATTTATTTGAATCAATTGATAAAAGCTTGTAATACAGTGCACGGTTATGAAGCCCATAATCATGTGGCTACATTGCGATGCAAGATAGCGCCACAATGTCGCAAGACGAAGGATAATTGAGATGGAGTTCATACGGTACTGGAACACAACCTGGGGTTGGAAAAAAATTATTAGCAATTTAATTGGTCTCATTTTTTTGCTGAGAATCAATTGACTCAATTGGATCACATGAGCTTAGTTGACAATAATTGCAATAATTTTCTATCATTGCCAGATCTAGGTTGATCTTTCCGCTGTTGACTGACACTTGATTGATTAACACTTAGAACGTTAGTTACACAGCACACAGGTCTACGAAAGTGCATTAAAACACTATAGAATAGAATTTGCAATCACAAGTATGTATTTTCTGCACCACTATGCTCGTTGAACTAATTTGCATGATAAAACATGAAAATTTTCTCATAGCAATATCAAGCAATGATAATTAACATTTATTATATTTTTATAATAATATATAAGCGCAATATTTTTTGGTTCAAACAGCGTCACTCTGACCATCGTGACCTTACTTGAATTTTATCTAAGAGAAAATACGAAGTATTTATATTTACTAGTTAGAGACTTTTAAATTAAAGTTTAAATGAATTGTGTAGATTATTAACAGCAAGTTTCGCATTAGGCTAACATCAAACATTTCTTCGTTTCAAAAACGAGTATATCTACAGAATATCACATCATCGACTGTGTAGAGCTTTTCATTATACATTATAACTTGCAGTAATCGTTCAATAAATCGCTTTTTTGCTTGTGAATAATTGCAATTAATTGGAATAATTGGCAGCTGATCCAATCAATTAATTGAATTGAAGATAGTTTATCAATCAACTAATTGCAATTAATTTCAATAAATTAATTTTCTTTTCCTTGCAGTGGACTACTTTTTGCATTGTTTATTAAGATATCATATTAAGATAATTTCAAAAAAACAGGATAGGTGTCGCAGCTGCAGACTGATGATCAGTTAAACTGTTATGTCGGATTATATGTAGGCCTGTGTTTCATCTCTGAAGGTTCTAGTGTTCTGATTGCATCCTTGATCGTTGTAGGCTTATGTATGCACGACTAAGGTTAAGTATAGCCTACGCATTACGTAATAATGATGACCAGGTATAACTTCATTGCAGTCTGATAATTCATGCAATATTGTTTTTTAATTAGTTGAAGTAAATTGTGGCCTGTAAGGTCAACGTCTACTCTACCTTACTTGGGGCTCCACTGTGTTGACACAGAGTCAGACTTTGATCTGGCTGTGACCATTTGGTCCGGATGCCCTTTCTGACGACTTCCTATGACACTTTCGGTGCTCGATTTCTGGACCGAAAGATCGCTAACCAAGCACCTAGCCTGCACTGTCACGTAGAACACCAATTTCCGATAATAATCCCTGTACTAGTAAGAGAGGATTCTCTTTTAATGACAACATGAGCGGTGTTTTGACATAGGAAAGATAAAGTAAAAAGCACAATTATCATTCAATAAATGGACATTGACTGTGCAGTTTCAAACTGCGTGAATATCTAAAGTGTTAATTTATGTACGGTATCCCAAAATACTTCCCACCTGCTTAGTAAATCCTGATTATTAATATGTCCCTAACATGTTTTTATTAGCCATCTTGAGTATTTCATAGCATAATGCATGCAATTTCGAAGCAACAAATGTTAGTCAGAATCTTACCTGCAGTGGAGCATAACATGCGCATATTATTCTGAGATGGAGGGGTACATTTTCTATCGAGCCATGTACTGCAATCTCATACAATGTCTTCAGCTGACTTCAGTGGCTTGACTGATTTCTCTGGTGCAATGATTCATGCTTTAGAACACCTGAACAACATTCATGTAGTCATTCGCTGTTCACTAATTCAGCAATGCATTTGTTCTATCTTCGTTCGCTATTTTGATTAACATGCTTAAATTTTCAACACATCGATTTTGCAACATATCGATTTTATGCAGCATTCCATCGAAGTGTTTTGCTCTGTGACATCAATAAGGTATAGTCATGTAGAACTCTATGGGCATAGTGTGGTCTCATCTCTCAGATTTTGTAATGACTAATCGGTCTTATGGCTTGTTGTCACTTCCACACGCATGTCAGATACACTAATTAGAGCCTATCTTTCGAGTGCGGTCGGGGTACAGAGTTCGGATTGATAGATATCTATGTCATCTTGAGCTGACATGAGACATTTCCAGCATGTATTCATAACGGATACAAATTCAAAGCAGTCATCTGTGAATGTGTTACAGTGTTGTTATGCAGTATGCAAATCTAACTGTATGGACTCATCAGAGGGAAAGCTTTCAATAGGCCTATTCAATATTTAATTACATTGGACGTGCGCTGTACCGACATGAAACAGCATCTCTCATTAACGCTACATCATCGTAGCAGTGAATTGTAACTGAATTGTGGACGATTAGTCATGAAATGCCCAACGAGCTGTACAGAAAATTCTTGATAAGCTGGTGAGCAACTGGTCTTTTATTGCATGAGCCTTAGTGTCTTGTCTGAACCTGAAAGATAATTCATTCACAACAATTAGAATAATTTCATAAATAACGCACGAACGTTCTGAAACATTATAGTAGTCCCTTCTATATAATAAGTAAAAGCAATTTAAATAATTAATTTAATGGCAGTCCCTCTTTCGACGCTAGAGGGACTAGTGTTTGAATATTTGAAAAGTGATTAATATTTCATACTATTTTGGCATGGTATGGTGCAATTTTCATAGATAGAATCGCATTGCTTCATGATGAGAAATGAAGATTGTGTGTCAGAACGTACGTGCGTTATTTACGGAATTGCCCATTATCAATTTATGAAGTCCAACCATAAAGATGAAATCACAAAATCACCGTTAGAATCGTTCATAGGCATGTTGGAATATCACTCTGCTCAGTATCGTTTGCAATGGATTATGATGATCAATCATGAAAAATGCAAACAAGAATCATAAGTCTGCAGTCATCTTGAGGCTGATTTACTTTCAATATTCAAATTTCTTCATTGATATGGATATTATTCTATGAAGGGAAAGTAAACTGCATTCTCCTGAAATGCTTCATGCTTAAAATTTTAGCTATTGAATCTAGCTATCTGGCTGACGTTAGGTGTACAAACCCTGATTAACCGGCGATTTTGGGGAAATATTGTAATGTGCTGATGCAGATGTAAACAAAATCAATTTGTCTAGTCGGCAGGGAAGGCAGCAGCATCCTCGTGACGTCAGTTCATTCCTATTCCTTATAGAAGTTCGGAGAAGAGCCAAGTGAGATGATGTATTGTAGTTAAAAAACTATCTTTGTCACTGCGAGTGACTAATGCAAGTGCGCTGTAAACAACAAATATCCGTTAAAATTAACAGCTAAAATTACTTTCACGGCTGTTTTTACACTCCGAACAGAAAATATACGTAGAGACCTAGCGGATTTTAATTGATATCATCAAATTGTGACTCATTATTTTCAAGTTTCTTACGAATATTTTCTGTTAAGTTTATATATTATCAAAATTATGATTATTATAAGTTTATATATATTACTGTAACTGCTGTTTTAGTGGTGTGCAGTTTACAGTGAGACCTACATCAGTAAAGCTGTACGGTGCACACCTCCCGTATTTAGTAGATACAAATCATTCATCGCATTATTATTTTTTCTTCATAAAAGATGATTTGATAGGGATTGTAGTGCTTTTCATATTAAGTTCGCTTTTATCATGGCTTGTATTAAGTTCTTGAAATGTGTTAATGATCCGATTGAAACAAGCTTAATGTAAAAGGTATTATGCAGGCTTCACGGGGATGCTGCTTCTTCTACTGCTAACTGGTTAGTTTATATACTTCATCAGCGACATCATCAATGATCAAGCGTTGGATCGCAAAGCATCTGCACGCATACTTTCGGCCGAGATAGATTTTGTTACGTTTGTTTAAATTTGGGCATCTAACATTATAGGAGAGATCAGTCTTTATATGCGCCTCTTACCTCAATTCATTAGTTCTTACATAAGACAGTTTCAAAATGAAGTTTTAACCTAAATCACACTTGTCTACAGTTCGTTCAGAAAACAGAAGCCAAGTTCATTGGAAAGCAAACTGTAGACAAGTGTGATTTAGGTTAAAACTTCATTTCGAAACTGTCTTATGTAACAACTAATGAATTGAGGTAAGAGGCGCATATAAAGACATAAGTAACAATCTCTCCTATAATGTTAGATGCCAAAATTTAAACAAACGTGATAAAATCTATCTAGGCCTAAAGTATGCGTGCAGATGCTTCTCGGCATGATTGACGCATTGCTTGTTATTTTAGGCCTACAGAAGCTCTGATTAATCCATACATTCACTTAAATATTAATCTCATTATAATTTTGCATGCTATTTATAATTGATGCTGGCATAGTAAATACTGCTTAATATAATTTACAGATTTTGTTTCATTTGTGCTTTTATATATAATACATCATGTAATTCTTGCATGGATGCATCCTATACATATCCTTGCTTTTTACGATAGCATGAATCCAGCGTGAAATGTCAATGAAAAATATTTCTTTTTTCAGAGACAATTTGATTCTCTCATTTCCGGATAAGATTGGGATATCAAACCAAGTAGGCCTATACATGGATTCTGCGTGGAACTGTTTGCAAGTGTGAAGGCAATTAGTGCACAAGGAATGGTTAAGTGTTACCGAACTGCTGTCAAACTTTCCAGGTACTGTTATTTTTTATCCCAGGCAGTGTGTATACTGTGGTACGTGGCTATAATTTCATGAAGAATAAACCTATTATTTGACGTTTGACTTTTCTCTTTAAGTAGGATCCGCCCTGTTGCTTGTAAAAACGGGCTTTCATTTAATCTCCAGCTAAAATACAGAGCACTGGAGATTGAATGAAAGCCCGTAAATCAAGCAGCAGGGCGGATTTTTTTTTTGGAACCTCCTTCGGGTACACGAGCTCGTACCGGTTACGTGACGGTAGGAACGACCCGTTTACCGGGCCGAGTTCGTGTAACGAACACGTACCGGAGGCGGGCGATCTAACGGGGGTGGATGCGAATCCACATATATTCCCGTGTATTCGTGAGTAGAATTCGTTTATTGCAAATTAAGGAACGCTCAGATCCCAAAATTAAACGCTCATGTTTAGTCATAATTAGGGCGGTCAATAAAGTCAAAAGTCAATAAAGTAAAAATACGGTCAAAATAAACAAATGAAGTCAATATAGTCAATAGAGTAAAAATAAGGTCAAATGTAGTCAAATAAGGTCAAAAAGTTTAAATAAGACAGTAAATTTTTCAGGAATCTGGTCTTCCCAGACGCTATTTTTAGACACCTGGCCTTTCTAAGAGCTATTTTTAGATCTGGGTTTCCCCGAACTCTTTTCAATCAAAACAAAAAGCTAAGCTATTGGGACACCAAATATTCTCGCAACGATTTCAACGCACATAACTACATCTTTTTGTTAAGTGACACTCACTATCTTCGATTGTTCCAAATGCCCAAGACAGCTGAAAGTGATGCATCCAAGTGCAAAAGAATTACTTGCCAATATCCTCAAGAATTTAAAGTAACACCAAGGAATGAACTTTTCTGTGTGATTTGTGAATGCCCGGTGAAATACACTAAACAGTTTATGATTGACAGTCATCGCAAAAGTGCCAAACATGCGACGAAGTTACAAAGAATTACCTCTTCATCATCAGTACCCCCCTTAACTCGTTGTTTAAGAGGCATTCCTTCTTTTCGTGAAGGACTTTGTATTTGTGGGCTCAATAATAAAATGTGTTTCTTTAATTAAAACAAGTAACGTTTTCTTGTGAGTCTGAAATGATGTTTTCTTTGGTTAAACAAAACTGAATTAGGTAAAAAGATTGGGTAAAAATTTTACAATTAAGTCAAAATTTTAGGTAAAAATTTACTTGAAAATAAAGTCAAAATTCGTCATTTTTTAGGTCAATAAAAAACCGCCCTAGTCATAATATATAGTTTTCAATCCGCCACAAACTGCAATAGTTTCAAAAGTGGGTTTATTTTGTAGAGAAATCATGTGGTCATGAGATCATGTGGTCCGCATTTAACAAGGGTCTGTATTACTATGCGGTCCATTTTGAAGGTTCGAAGGGGTAGATATAGTAACTTATACGTTAAATTGATTTAAGGATTTATGGGACGGTTAGACGGTCCTACTATTTTCTACTTACCTTCAGACACTATCCCATACCGTACTAACCACATTCTCCAATTTCCGCCACTTAACCAAGACGACAGTTTGTCTTACAATTCCTCGTTTAATGTGCCACTTTATGTAAAATACTTTGCAAAATGTTTGCAATTAAAATTACCAATGAAAATAAAGACGAAAACAAAGACTATGTAGATAATGATTATTTTATCTACAGATTTTTACAATTCTTATTATCACTTCGCACTCCAGCTTTCACGGGAGGCGGTCGTCCGTCTCGTGTGTAGCTCACGCGACACCCAAACCCGCTTCTTCACCTGTCTTTATCACACCAATCGCTTCGAAACTTATATCTACGGCTTCACCACTCTACAAGCATTCATGCAATCCTTATCTCTGAAGAAACTTTCTTGAATTAAGATCAGTGTCCTGCATTTTTTATAATATCTACTGCGCATTAGTTGCAAGCAATTGCGCTATCATTGATCTCAATTTACACTTCTCGTGTGTCTCTCTTTCATACATGTTTGCACAATGCAGTCTCGCGAGCTCTCAACTGTTCCCTCAAAGCGCTACACGCGAGAAGACTTGTTACGTCTGCGCGGTTCTGCAAATTTCCCCATTCCTCGGTCAGCATGACGCAAACTGTGGTATCTGAGACTCCTTGTGAAAGATGCTAACGCCTGTACCGGCGAAGCGGATAGTGCGACTGTGATTCATCCATCAGCTAAAGATGACTGCGGAGTTATCTCTTCTACCGATCAAGGTGCGTGCGCCCTGCATGTTTACGTCATGATCACGGTTTCCCTACGCGTCAAGAGCGACCGCAATACCGACCACGTATCCTTCGTCCATTGCCACGTGCTGATCGCCATTGTATTCCCATTAGCCGATCGGTAAACTTCGGCCTTCTCAACATCCGTTCCTTGGCCAACAAGGTTGAGGACATAATTGAGCTTCGTCGAGATGAATCAATTGATATATTCCTGCTAACTGAAACTTGGCATGACTCTGATGCTGTTTGTCTCCAACGCCTAAGATCAGCAGGTTTCGCGGTTACTGATCAACCTCGCTCACGATTGCACCCTGACAATATGTCAACAAATCACGGTGGCGTCGTTGCCTTCTCATCCCAAGGTTTTCGTCTCACAAAACTTGACTGTCCCCGCACATTGACTTTTGAAGTGCTGTGTACCCGAATTTTCTCTCGATCAACGTCATGCGTAGTGGTCCTTGTTTATCGAACCGGTCCTGTGACGTCACAATTCTTCATGGAATTGTCTAGTCTGCTCGATATATTCATCACTTGCAAAGATTCACTGTTTCTTGCTGGGGATTTCAACATTCATATCGAGAAACCTGACGATACAGCGGCTCGATCTCTGCTTGACCTTTTCGATGCGTGTGGTCTCACTTGTTGCATCCAGGACCCGACACACGACTGTGGTGTTACTATTGATATTGTCGCCACAAGATCTGATCTCCTACCTATGGCCACTAGAGTCTCCAATCCTGGCCTATCGGATCATCGGTTGATCAATTGGTCAGCTTCTCTTCAGCGTCCTCCAACAGTGTATCATACAGCATCAGTCCGTCCTTTGTAGAATTACGTAGTTTGTTGAAGAAAACGATCAGCTGTTTTCAGACACTTTTACTCGCTGGACGAAACGCAACAAGCATCCGATTTTCGTTCAACTTTAAACAAGAATCATTTATTACAATTCCACATACTCCCCCAGATGAGAACGTAGTTCTCAATAACAAATCATTACCGTCTATTTACCGGTATATATTTTTTAAGTTTATAAGAGAAAGGTAGGGAAGTATGAAATGTATTTCAAAAGAATTTGTCTACTGGTTGAATCACACAACCAAATCGGCTTCTTGTTTCTTCTTGCCGGTGCTCATCCTCTTCTTTCCCACTGTCACTGCTTTGCTGATCGACGCTACCAATGTCGCAGATATCATTGGTCTCTTCCTGTTGATCACCTTGTTCCTCTTCTCGGGAAACTGCATCTTCCACATTTTCCGTTGGTTCCACTGAAACTTCACCACTCGTTTCTTCCGACTTCTCCCTTGAATGTGCCATTTCTAGAGGCACTAGAGTCTGAATAGCTCGGCGAACGACTGAAGACCGCGTCCTAACGCGAGCGACTCGCGCCACCCCGTCTACTCCTGGAATAATTTTTTCAATTACGCCAAGCGGCCAGTTAAAGCATTTAACTCTGTCAGTGTGCAATATGACTACGTCACCCTCGCATACTCCCCAATTCAAGGCAACTTTTGAAACATTTCTTAGTTGTGTTAAGTACTCACGCTTAAATCTATTGCAGAAATGAACGAAAATCGCTTGTTGCGTATCGTATTCAAGAGGAACATCAATTACAGATTGTGAGAGGAGCTGTTTGCTTTGGTTTGATGTCTTTCCTAGTAGGAAGTGATTAGGAGTCAAAGGCAAGGGATCTCTTGAATCACTGGAGACTGTAGTCAAGGGTCGGTCGTTTATTACGGCTTCCACTCGGGATAATAGCACTGTCATTTTTCTTTTAGTGATGAGAGTATTGCCTAATGTTTTCCTGATAGGTGTTTTGACGACTGACATGAGGCGCTCCCAAAAGCCTCCGTACCATGGCGCGTATTCTGGTATGGTCCTCCATTCGATTGTCGGCGTCGAATTTTGCAATATTTCCTTGGCCTTTTTAAAGGCCTTTGCGTTGTCGCTCATGATCATTTTTGGCAGTCCTCTTCGTCCGAAAAATAAGGTCAAACCGTTCAGTAGTTCTGTGGTGGACATGTCATTAACCAACTCAAGGTGTGCAGCACGGAATACTGAGCATGTGAACAGAAGAATATAAACTTTGACTACTTCATCAGCATCCTTAACATACAGAGGGCCCGTATAATCGATTCCAACGCATTCGAATATCCTGTGGCAGGAATTCACTCGAAATCTTGGGAGGGCTGGTGCTGGTTGTGAATATGGCTGCAAATAAGTCTTTCGGCAGACTACGCACTGTCGAATAGTTGTCTTAATCCTCTTTACCATCTTGAAAAAAAAGTATTTCTGACGCATTTGATATAATACCGTCTGTATTCCACCATGCAACGTAATCCGGTGATAATGCATAATCAAAAGTTTGATTGCCTTATGGGAGTTGCTCAATAACAAAGGTTGCTTTCCGCTCATGTCCAAATTAGAGTTATCGAGCCTTCCACGACTCCTTAAGAGTTCTTCAGAATCAATGAACGGATTAAGACTTCCTAGCTTTCTATCAGAAGGGATTTCATTATTTTTTATCTTCTCATAATCCTCCCGCCACTCGGATTGCATATCCACCAACCAAATTTTTTCAGCAGATGATGGTTCGGCTATAGTCAAAGTATGCGTAAGATTTCTCGCAGAGGTACGACAGTTTTTTTTGAATTTGAGAATAAATGCCGTGATTCGTATCAACTTGTTCCATGATGAGTATCTTTGAACATCAATTACCAAACTTGGTCCAGTGTCGATCGTGCTGCTAAGAGATGAGAGGATCTGAGAACCAGATTTTGCTTCCTTGGTCATTACTTCATATTCATTTTCATTTAAATCGACTTCGGAACTCGGCGGTGTTTGTGGAGGACCATTCCACCATAAATCACTTTGCTTGAGGAAATCGGCTGTGGTTCCACGCGAAACCAAATCGGCAGGGTTGCTTTCCGATTTGACGTAATTCCAATTATGAAGGTTGGTGATCTGCTGAATAAGCTTCACTCTATTGCCAACAAATTGCTTCAATCCGTCCACGTCCTGGCGAATCCAACTCAACCCTATTTTGGAGTTGGACCAGCATAGCGCTCCTTTAGGTGAAATATCCAATGCAGTGCATACATTTGCCAACAGAATACTACCTAGACAGGCGGCCATAAGTTCAATTCGCGGAAGTGTTACGAATTTTGCGGGTGCGAGTTTCGATTTAGCTGTTAGAATACGTGTTTTACCAGATTCAGATTCCGTTACATAAATCGCAGCACCGTAGGCTAGCATCGAGGCATCTGAAAACATCTGTAGCTTGCATCCATGCTCGTAATGTACACATCGGTCTATCCGTATCTTGTCCAGTCCGAATACTTGTTCCTTCAGTTTTTATCATTCCGAAAATAGCTCCGCCGAAAGTGGTTCATCCCATCCCGAGTTCAGTCTTGTAACTTGCTGCTTAAATATCTTCAATTTTGCTGTGATCGGGGCGATTATACCCATGGGGTCGTAGACACTTGCTATCGATTGCAACACAAACCGCTTTGTAATAGTTTCACCATCGTGCAAGTGTACATCTTCTATCCCAATGACATCCTCGTCAGGATTGTACATCAGTCCAAGAATTTTCCTTTCAGTCTTATCATTTGCATCATCGTTTAGTGTTTCAACGTTCGACACCCATTTTCGGAGATTCATAGAGCACGAGCTAAAGATTTCAATGGATTTGTCTTTTAATATCTTGGCATCTGTTTCATTCGGTAAACTTAGGACTAGATCGTCAACATAGATGTTTTTTGAAATAAGATTGCTGATCTTCACTCCCACTTCTTCTTTCTCAATTTGGCTAAGGTGAAATTGTATCACAGCCTGTAAAAGGAAAGGAGATGACTTCAGTCCGAATGGGAGTCGACTCCACCGATATTCAATCAGACTATTCGATTGGTTGTATTCTTGTCTCGTGTCTATCCAAAAGAAACGGAGTGCTTCACGATCACTTCGAGATATCTGTATCTGTAGAAACGCCTTTTCTACGTCCGCTATGATCGCCACTGGTTTAGCTCTAAATCGAATCAAAATTTGAAACAATTCAGGAAGTAAATTTGGACCGGGGAGAAGAAAGCTGTTCAACGATGTCCCGTACGAATCAGTTGCTGAAGCGTCAAATACTGGCCTGATTTTAGTGGTAGACTTTTCATTGCGAAATACTGGATGGTGAGGCAGGTATCGGACGATGTTATTTTCTTTGTTCTCTGATTCTACTCTTTCGATCATTCCCGAAGACTCATACTCCATGAATATTGCGTGGTATGATTCCAACAGCTTCGGTTCACGATTTAGTTTCTGCAGCACCCTCCACGTTCTGTTTCTCACAGGTCCCTTGTGTGCATCGATTTGCTCGTATGTCTCCTTCCAAGGTAATCGTACCTCATAACGGTTATCCTCCTTTTTTACATTTGCATTGAAGTTGTCTAGCGCTCGTCTTTCTCCGATCGTCAGAACCTCATCCGGATTTCAGAATTCCCAATTCTTCGGATTCCCAAAATCTAGAATTATCTTTTGCTATTGCCTGAGAAAGATTACATGAAGCTAGTTGCGTAGTCGGTCCCGCAGCTCGCCCATGCACTACGAGACCAAAAAGTGATTCATTTACGCATATTCCATTCATCATTTGACCACTGTTATATGATATAATATCACAGAGATAATCAGCTCCAATGATAATGTCAATCCGTTTCGTTGTCAGGGACATGTCGTCAGCCAGTGATTCATTTCCAATTCCGAATTTCGATAAAATATCTGTCAAATCTGGTCCTTCAACGGGAGAACAAAGCTTCTTTACGACGACACATTCCACATCAGCTCGCTTTGTTTCATCTATTCGGCTACTCAGTGTCAGACAAATTAATGGATAGGCTTTCGTCACGGTACAAAGTTCTCCAAACCCAGCTATTTTTAGCGTAGTGGACTCATTGGAATGAATCTTCATTTCTTTTACGACATCCTCGCGAACATAGGAGAGCTGACTTCTTCCGTCGATGAGGGCTCGATACAACTTTGAGCTGTCATTAACCCTCAGGGCAGCTGTGCACAGAACAAAGCACCTTTTTCGATTCATTGAAGAACAACTAATTGATTGAGTTGGGGTTGCATCTGTCTTCACAGGTTCGGACTTCATATCTTGGTGAATCATCGTGTGGTGACGCTTTGAACATTTCCGACAGGAATAATTAGACTTACAATCCTTCACTAGGTGCCGCTTAAGACAATTGAAACACAGGCTCTTTGATTTGACCATTTCGCGACGACTACTTATATCTGCTTTCAGAAACGATTCACAATGTTCTATCCAATGATCCCCATCACAAATTACGCACTTTGACCTTGTCTTACTTGCAACTTGACATACGGAGACCGAATCATAACGAGGTTTGCTCACTACCCGAGATTTGTCACAATATTCTTTGCTTGACGTTATGACATTTAATTCTTCATTCAGAAATTTCAACAGTTCGATTATTGAGGAATCACCTGTTCGATCGTAACGAGCAAATTCTGTGTTAATATCTTCAGGAAGTCTGAATAAGACTATCTGTGTTAGAAAACAGCTATAGGCTTCATTTGAAATTCCTAGACTGTTCAAGCTTCGCACACTAACTTCCACAGTGTTTATGAAATTGGATAGCGCTTTAGTATTTCCGCCTTGAACGGTAGGCAAATTCAGAAGATTCTTAATGTGCGCACGGATGATAAGATTCTTTCTTCGAAAGCGTTCACACAATAGACCAAAGGCAGTTTCGTAGTTTTCTTCACTTAATGAGAACCCTTTAATAACATCTATAGCAGAGCCACGAAGCTGGCTCCTCAAATAGTTGAACTTATCGACAGAAGAAATTTCAGTTTTAGAGTGTACTGACGAAACAAAACTATCATAAAATAGATTCCAGTCTAAAAAGTTGCCACTGAATATGGGTAAGTTAAGCTTGGGTAATCGCACTGTCATGCTGCACTCACCGAGTTTCTTGTGTTCCTTTGTAGACGTTGGAATCAGATGCTTGCTTTTAACAATGCACTCGCTGATTTCGTCTTTCCACGCACTATATTCGTCGATGATTTCACAAAGTTGCATGTCGTCGTCAATGACCATCTCCAACTCGTTTTGGAGTTCGTCCAATTTCTTGTCAGTATCACGAATTCTCTCAATTAGAGACGAAGCTTGCTCACTAATGCCATCATTCATGTTGTCAGTGGAAAGCGCAGATAAGGCATGCAACCTTCGAGCAAGAACACTATGATACGCAGCACGCGTCCTTTTGATACGATCAAATTTCTCCTCTGACATTAGTGAGTCACAGTCTATCGCCGTTGAAAGATAAAACACGGTTTTATCTGCAAATGTTCATTCCCGGCCGACGCACCAATAATTATGTAGAATTACGTAGTTTGTTGAAGAAAACAATCAGCTGTTTTCAGACACTTTTACTCGCTGGACGAAACGCAATAAGCATCCGATTTTTGTTCAACTTTAAACAAGAATCATTTATTACAATTCCACACCTTTCCGGCGTCTTGATGTTGACTCTTTCCGCATATCCGTGGCTTCGTCTGACATTGGTGATGTTAATCTATTTGTTGCATCTGATCCTGAGAGACTTGCAGCTAAGTACAACAACATCATCACCGCTATTCTTGACTTTCATATTCCCTGGAAAACTGTACGCTGTCGCCAACGCACCTCTGATCCGTGGTACGACGAAGACTGTTTACGTTACAAACGTCAGGTCAGAAGGCTCGAACGTCAAGTCAAGCGTCCTACTCGAATTGCCTCTCCTGAAACTGTCGTCAGAGCAGCACAACTGAAAGTCACTCGTCTTTCATACCGAAATCTCACAAAGTCGAAGCGTGAGCAGTTCTGGCGCTCTAAGATTTCGGCTGAACAGCACCGTCCGAAACTGTTGTGGTCATCCATAAATGGCTTGTTGGGACGTGGGAAAACCAAGCCTGACGTACACATCACGGCAACAGAATTCCATCGGCATTTTGACAGTAAAATCAACGCCATATATCGGCGTCTTCCTGCCTCCACCAAACCTGACTTCTCTTCAGCACCAGCGGGTTGCTCTTTCAATGAATTCCGTCGCCTATCCATCTCCGATATTGTATCAGCCACATTAAAGCTTCCCAACAAAACAAAGTCAGAATGATCCTTTGCCTACTTACTCATCTATTGAAGTCTAACACTGATATTCTCGCACCATTCATCGCTCATACTCTCAATGAGTCACTGAGGTCGGGCTCGTTCCCGAGTCTGTGGAAAGAAGTCAACATCACTCCGGTTCTCAAGAAGGGTCAACGATGTTCTGATGATCCTACTTCATACCGCCCAATATCAAACCTTTGTATTCCTACTTGTATTCCCTTGGCTCTGCCCTGGGCCCAATTCTTTTTGTGTTATACATTGCTGATTTGGCCGATGTCATCAGATCTCATGGATTGCAATTTCATTTTTACGCTGACGATATTCAGATTTATGGCTCCTGCTCTCCTTCGGACACTGATTCATTGACACGACGCATGACTTCGTGTATCAATGAAGTTTCAAAATGGCTACACTCTAACTGCCTTCAACTTAACATCGCCAAGACTGAAGTGATGTGGTGCTCTTCACAACGTCGTCAGAATTTGTTTCCTCACCTTCCACTGTTCATAGGCAGCCATTCGGTAACACCAGTCAAGAAAGTCCGCAATCTTGGCATCTGTCTCGATTCGACCCTCTCCATGAAATGACATATTCAGCAGACAGTTTCTTCGTGTTTCAGCGCTCTTCGCCATATAAGATCAATTCGTAATTGTGTTCCTCAGTCGGTTTTGTCTACTGTTATAGTCAGCATTGTGCACTCGCGTCTCAATTACTGCTGCAGCTTATACCAGGACTTACCCCTCAGTATCATTTCTCGACTGCAATCGGTCCTTAACGCTAGTGCAAGACTCATCTTCAATTCTCGCAGCGATGACCACATCACGCCTTTGCTTACCTCCTTACAATGGCTCCCTATTCGATATCGCATTGAATACCGACTGTTGGTTATAGTGTTTCGTTGTCTTAATGATGAAGGTCCATCCTACCTCAGAAGCTGTCTCCAGTTGGTTTCTGAACTAAAATCGAGATCACACCTGCGATCATCGTCTCTGATGGCTCTAGCTATACCAACGACGCGCCGTAAAACTATTGGTGACCGAGCGTTTTCAATATGCGCCGCTCGTGCTTGGAACAAACTTCCATTATCAATTAAATCTTCTGCATCCGTCTCGTCATTCAAACGAAACTTTAAGACACAACTTCTTTCGCACTGTTTCGAGTGACCCCGTTTTTCTATCTCTCTCTCTCTCTCTCTCTCTCCAGCATTTCTTAACTGTTTACTTCCACTCTATTTTCCGATCCAGATGCTATGTTGTAATATGTCTAATTGTAAAGTGGCCTTGTAGTGTTTAACGAAATGCCACTTAAAATTATTGGTGGAAATATTTGATAATAACGTACTTTATCCATACTAAAATGAGCCTTACACTACAAGCTGTAAACAGCCACTTATCGGACAATTTGTGAGCCACATCAGTATTTTGGCACCTACTGCGTATTATCAGACAAATTTCCTGCTTGTCAGACCATTTTTTGTCTCATCGCACGAACTAATAATTTACATTATTGCGTTTACTGCCTATCATACTACTTATGACTAATATATGCACTTTTATTGAAATTGGATGGCATCCTTGATAATTTTCAATTATAGAATATACAATGTTAAAATAAGTAGGGTTCTTTGTATGCACATTGAGGCATGGCAGTAACAGGTCTGGATATTTGACGCATTGATGCCATCTTTAAATTTTGTTTTTACAATGTTTTTTTTAGCTTTTAAGGGTCTATATACTTCCCTAAAGTTGAGATTGACTCAGCGGACTTGTGAAGTGTCAGAGTTGTTCATGATGCGAGTGTGAATGAGTGGAGCAGAGTTAGAACCTATGTGATTAGGAGTGACTAATTGCCATTAGCTGATGTTGAATAGTTTGATCATATTTAAACACTTTGAATTTCAGAGACAATACTTCTAGAAAAGTAGACAGAATTGTATGATATTTTGGCGAGTAATTGTCTCATACTGTCTGCTCTGAACAGCCACTTTTGGTTGTTCATTGTCTCATGTTGTCTGTTGCAATTGTCTGATCATTTTGGCTGTTATTTTGTCTGATTTTTGGCTGTCTACAGTTTACAGTGTATACGTATGACTTTGCCTGTCATTTTAATTTTCAATGGAAGTATTTTGGCACCTGTAAAATATGCTCACAACACTACTTATAAGTTCATCGAAACCGTTTTCTCTTTTGTACCTCAAATACATGCTCATCCAGAACACGGACTGTATTTGATACTTCGGACTTTTATTTGTGCCATTTAAATTCGGACCTTATCCAGATTTTATACAGAAGTGCATCTTTCTAGCAATTTTTCTTTGCATAACTCAACATAATTAGTTATTTTCTTGTCATATCTGGACAAATCATTTAAAAAAGAATATGCAATTCAGAAAATATGCATGACAAATTTTGGACCATTGCTATACGGACCCTTTTATACCCTTAATAAGGACTATTTTTGCTTAACAGTGTGGAACACTCTGAAGTTTCCAGTTGAAGTCACGAATCATTTCGAAATACGATGACCGGCATTGGGCCTTGGCAAACACGTTTACTCCAATGAAATCACAGTTGACGTAAGGAGTAGCCAATCAAAATTATGCAGTGCATCTTTGTTTCACTGACTGTATTTGCCTTGCACATGGCTCTCACCAATTTCAGCTATGTCTTCTGAATAATGTCCTTTCCAGGCGGCTAGATTTCTCAGTCACTAGTTCAAAGACACGTGCAGATGTGCGATCTGCGTCCAGGAGACCTTATTCCTTTTATTTTAAACTAAGACTTTTAAATAGGCTAATTCTGAATTTTTGACAAGCACTAAGCACAAAAACAATGACAGTGGAATAACTACTCGGCAACATGGAAGAAAGGCTCCGCGTCTATAATTCCAAGTAGGCAATGCTTTCTCTTTTGTCATCCGCATAAGACCCTCGACTACTTGAAATCACAAAATACAATTATTTTGATCTGTATGAGACAGAGAAGAGTAGATATAGATTGGCTTTCATCAAACGTGTGAATCGTAACTGTTTACAGGTTCAGGTTGGCTCGGCTTAAGAAAAACTGAAACGACTAGTTTCATTTAAGTTCTTGAGCAGCGAATATCAATACTTCGAATTGATTCATGAAGTATGAAGCCATTCCTACTTACCTATCTACATTGTGATAAATGCTGTCTACATTCATAAACAAAACAACTGGACGCCGATGGACACGCTAGTATAGCAAACTAAATGATTGAAATTTAATGTAATTTTAGATATGATTAAATGAAAACTTTATGAACTTGTTCCTTCACGTCCATAAGTGTGCTACACTAATACGTACAGACCTATTAAGTTCTCATATATTTTGCTTGCAAAAATGAAATAATTGAATATTTTGAGTATCCAATTTGAAATGGTTGTTATTGGTTTGAAATGGCTTTTATATGATTTAGGACCTCAAGTGTATTTTCAATATATAAATCCAAGCTTACCTGTTGGCAGTTCAACTATTGGTCTTCTTTTGAGCATATTCAATGAAAAAGTCACCTTAATAAGTCACGAGAAATCATACTAGAAATCATAATCATTCAATGATCTTGTGGAAGCCTCCTGTGGAAGTGTTCTATGTAAATCTCTAATATGACAATTTCCAATATCAGTATAACCATAGACTTCTAAATTTAGAAGTCTATGGTATAACATTGTTAAACATTGATTGATTCCATAGATAGTCGTCTATTTTTTAGCATTCACTGTAACATGGTGCTTCTATCTATCCATTTCTAGGCCTTTTTCTGTCGATTATCAAAATTGATATCACTATATATCACAAGTGGCCCTCTCCATTCTACGTCGCTGCTCTGGATTCTGCCGACTTGCTCATCTTGCTAGAACGACTCCAGTTGGTATAACGAGCAAAACTTTGTTGGAATTTGATAATGACATTCGCGAAACACTTGAGGAGACTGTCGCAATAGAGTGTTCAGACGCAGCATGGCAACAAGCTCAGCTTTCCATTCGAAGAGGAGGTCTTGGCCTGCGATCAGTTTCCCAGCATTCTGGGGCAGCATTTATTGCTTCCTTTATGAAATCTGGTGTGCATCCATCAACTTACCAATACGTACATGACGCAATCGAATACTACAATGAAAGCGTAAATGCAGGAGATTGCTTCAAAGAGGAGGAACTAACAAAAGATACATCAATTACTCAGCATAAATTATCTGACAAAATAGATGAAACATCGTGGAAGGGATTGGTTGCTAAAGCCTCTCCAGCTGATCAAATACGTTTGATGAACATTGTAGAGGCGCATGCAGCGGATTGGCTACGTGTGATTCCATCTCCCGGTTTGGGTCTGTCAATAGAGCCGAATGAGATGAATGTTGCCATAAAGTGGTGGTTAGGGCTTCCGATGTATGAAAGTGGTACAAATTGCAGCTACCATCCAACGTCACCACTCGACCAACTCGGCCATCATGCATTAACCTGTCGAAGAGATGGTGACGTCGTAAATCGACACAACAGCATAATGGACGTAATTTTCGAGACGTGCAGGCGATCACTTCTGAGACCAAAGCTCGAGTGCGGTGCCGGGGCCTGGGACAGAGTCATCAAAATTCAAGACCCGCAGATATTTGTGTGCCAGAATGGTCCCTTGGTAGGCCTGCAGCAGTTGATGTGACCGTGGTTCATCCGCTCAATCAAGAAAACGTAAATGGAGCGAACACTACGGTTCATGAGTTGCTGAGAGCTGCAGAGGCACGGAAGGTCGCTAAAAATGGCGAAAAATGTCGTGAACTATGATGGGTTTGCCTCCCGTTTGCAATGAGTGCATATGGAGGGTTCGGTGAGGAAGCTATGACTTTTATAGAGCGCATCGCACAGAGACTCAACCCAGACAAATGCCAAGATTTCAGAATGCAGAGAGTCAATACATGGTCTGCTTTCAGTGACTCTCGTACGAAGGAACGCTCAAGCGATCCTGAAACGAAGACCTCCCATTGACCGCTTTGAGCTAGAACACGCATATTTTTAGGATTAACTTTTGTTACTGCTTTGTACACATATTTTTATCTTCTGTTTCTCTCCAATAAATGTTCAAAGCAACTGATATCACTAACCAATGAGGTCTAGATATCTATAATTGTACATGAGTATTGTGTTTCTCTCAATGCTCTGTCTGAATTGAACATCACCGTACTGGACTGGCCTCCCGCTTCTCCGTATCTAAACCCGGTAGAAAGCATGTAGCCCACAGTAAAACGACGTCTGAGAATTCAGAAATGTTCATCAAAGCAACAACTGATTTCAAACTTTCTGAAAGTTTGGATTAACAATGACGAACTTACTGAAATATACCAGAATTCGATTCTTTCCATGCCTAGGCGTATTGAACAGGTTATAAAAAAATTGGTGATCAAACTGAAGATTGACAGTTTCAAATGAGGAAATATGCCTTGACTGCTCATGAAATTAAAAATTTTATATTGAAAGAAAGTCAACAAGTTGTTTATTATAAAATCGTATAAAAGGTTGATCAATATATTTTGACTATTACACCATAGCCATTATCAAGAAAAGAATTCATGGTAAATACAAAATATTTAAAATTTGATGCAGAGAATCATAGAATTAACACTGTAATATTGCAGTTCAGATATCTGAACCGCAATATGCTATAAGGCTGAGGGCCGTCAGGCACGAAGCCATAGCTTATTGAGGATCTGAGATCTAAATTGCAATATCATTGTGTTGAGGTTATCTATGATTGAACCACAATATGCTAAACAGGTATATTGCGGTTCAATATTTTAACATTGAAAGATATACGAACCTGAACACAATGTATAGACTTATAAACATGAATGATATCTATTATGCGTAGAATGAAAAGATGTCTGGCAGCAGAAATGTACTGCTAACCCATCTCTCCCAAGCCTCCAAACCAAAAATTCATTTTGAAAATTTACATGTACAAAAATTCCTTTAGCCTTTCACATTCAGCTCGACTATTTATCGAGGGCTTAATCATCCGTATGTAGATGGATTCCTTGAGTCTGAAATTTGTTTCATCGTCTGCTGTTGTTAATATCTTTATGTTAAATTTTCTATGTTAAAATTTCTTAAATTTAGTCTATACAGTGTTAATTCTATGATTCTCTACATCAAATTTTAAATCTTTTGTATTTGCCATGAATTCTTTTCTTGATAATGGCTGTGGTGTTATAGTCGAAATATATTGATCAACCTTTTATACGATTTTATAATAAACAACTTGACTTTCTTTCAATATAAAATTTTTAACAGTTTTAAATGATTTTTGATAATCCTGAGGCAATACTGAGCTTCTCTGAACATTGTAGTACAAACCTACTCTGAATAATAGCTTATTTTCATCAATATGTAAAAATATAGGAATTTCGTAGGGGTTTCCATTGTTTTGTCACACTGCACTTGCACTATATAAGTTTCAACAGCAGATTTTTTATACTCATCACTCGCATGATGAATTTTATCTTTGCAATTTCAACATGGAACAATAACATGTATGTAAATATCAGACTTACGAAGCAATTACAGTTCTGTTGAAAATTATTGCATAAAATTTCGTCCGTGGGTCGATAATTCATAAGGTGGGATGAGTCTGAAAATAGAATACTCGCATCATACCCCTGACTTGCTTCTCTCCCTTATCTTGCCAGTGAATGTATCTTGTTACTTCACAAGCAGCCCGTCAAGCACAATGTTTGACCAATATTCTTTCTTTCTTGCATAGTAAGTAAAATTTCAACTTTATGTACCATATTAATAAATCTTATCTCACACAAGCTTGTATCATCGCCAAAATCACACCCTGTCAATGGGCACTCGAAATTGAAATGAATTAGCCAACAACCACAAGAATGGAAAACTTTGAGAGGCGTATTTTGCATAATTATTCATTGATATATATATATTAATGAATGATCAACAAATTAAATCAATCAACTAATCAACAAATCGACTGATTTTGAATCGCGTGATAGCTAAAAAATAGCAATATGATCTTTGTTTGTTCCCGTACTATTTTCCTCAATATAGTGGAAAATGTTTACAAAGTGGCCGATCGCAGACATTGATTAAAATAATATTGCATTTGATATAAAGAGATGAATAACATACTACTTATTTACGAAGTAGTAATGCGATTAGGAATGTTCCATTATTTTAATAGAACATTGAAATATTTTACGAGAAACGGCAAAGTAAAATTCATCTTAACAATTGGATTAGATTCATTTCTGACAATAAGAGAGAACTACATCTTCAATAGCAAGCACTGCAATCATTTTCTTAGTTGATGAAACAGGAAGTGTATATTTCAAATCAATAAAAATCAATCAATTTCATAAGACATAGAAATATGGAAATAGATTTAGAAGACACATTGAACGAACAGCAAATTTCTGAAATGACTGTATATTGAAAATGAATCAGCATTCATAAAAGTTGCCACGAAAATATCGCATGCACATGCAATATGTAATATGCGCCATCTGGAGAAAGGTCACACAATTTGACATAATGTGCTGGAAAAGAGGTTCTGCAGGGCCAACAATTGGACATTCACAGAATGGTGAGACGATATGACTGCTACGAATTTGCGCGTCTGCCGAGTTCTACCCGGTTCTTGCTATTGTCAGAGAGATGTATGTAAACCAAATGAGAAAAAGACTGAAGTGTTCGGAAAATGAGACTTTCTCTGCTTTCTTTGATCTAGAGGAAAGATTAATTACTCAAGTACTTAGTCTTGAGACATAATTACTTACATGGAACGTCTTCAGATCATTTCCTATCATTTTCATGTATATTTGTGTCTATGTATATAAAGCTGTAAACACATTCAGATTCAGCAAACATTGCAATAGTTTCAAATGCAACATTTTGTCCAATTATAAACACATTTAATACATTTTCGCATCACCGACCAGAAACACGATAATGACGCATTTATGACAGGAAGACATCCTGTGTCAAAAATATGTCTCTTGACATTATACATTTCTCTAAAGCAGAGAAGACATGGATCTAAGACTGCTTACTGTCTGCCATTAGACTTGCTTGTCCTTTTCTTTTATTCTATCCAGCAAGAACAAGAACAAAGGGCAAGAACCTAGTTGAGCTCTGCAGACGCGCAGATTCCTATTAGACGCATGATGCAGGCTACATCCTTTTGTGAAAGCTTCATTTTCGGTCTCGATCACTGCAGAAACTCGCTCTGGCTGCCGGACTAACGCATGTGCGTTTACACGTGCACATTTATTGCTGACACTTTTAGATCCATGATGAGTTAGAGAAGAATGCACGTACACACAATGGAAGCAAAGGCATGTCCTCAATAGTCGGGCTTCTTGCGTCACCAGACAATAGCAATTTAGTGATTGGTGATAAAGAGAAATAGTCCGGCAGCCAGAACGTGTTTCTGCAGGGAACGATACCAAAAATGAGACTTTCACAGAATGATGTACACCGCGTGCCTACTACGAATCGGCACATCTGCCGAGTTCTAGTGAGTTCCTCTTCTTGTCAGACAGGATCAAAGAAAAACATGTAAATCCAATGGGACGCAGATTGAAGTTTTTGGTCAAAATAAAAATTTTCTATGTTTTCTCTTATCAACTGGAAAGTATTAAGTCTATAGTGATAATTTTTGGCATGGAATGTCTTCAGATCATTTGCTATCATGTGCATGTGATATTATCAAACTTCCGATCGACAATGTATCTGAGAATGTGGTTGAATGTGAATGAAGTCGGCCAACATGTTTGTGGCTGCCGACATAAAGAGGCTCGGCAAATCTGAATGTGTTTAGCTTTATAGACAGGGTGCAAAAACATGAAAGTAAATGACCTAAAGACATTCCATGCCAAAAAGTATGACTCTGGGCTTAGTACTTTTCGTTTAATCAGAGAAAACAAAGAAAATCTCATTTTAGCCAAAAACTGCAATCTGCGTCCCATTGCATTGCATGTGTTTTTCTTTGAGTATGTCTGACAAGAAGAGGAACTCACTAGGCTCGGCAAACGTGCAGACTCGTAGTAGGCAGAAGATGTACACCATTCTGTGAAAGTCTCACTTTCGGCCTTGTTCTTGCAGAAACTCGTTCTGGCTACCGCACGAAAATGCATTGACCTCATCGGTTTGTTATCCTCTGGGTATCAGTAAAAAGTGTCCGCTAAAGTCACTTCTTGTTCAACTTGAAAATCAATTTTGACATCCATGTATTTCAACTTCTGATGGAGGACTTCAAATTGGTCATTTAGCTAACATAGGGCGTGGATTAGACATGTACGAACGTTGCTGATCATTTTGAAGTTCACTTCCACATCTTCGATTTCACTGCAGCACAAACTGTAGGCCACACTAGGTGACATGCCACGTGTAATTACGGAGCACCTCAAACATCCGTGGTTAAAGACATTCTATTCTTCTACGCGGGTACATACGCGCTGCACTAAGAGTCAGAAATCACTTGATCTGATGCTGTT
Organism: Prostheceraeus crozeri; assembly: GCA_907163375.1. Classification (NCBI taxonomy): domain Eukaryota; kingdom Metazoa; phylum Platyhelminthes; order Polycladida; family Euryleptidae; genus Prostheceraeus; species Prostheceraeus crozeri. Next base: position 58,085 of record CAJQUW010010391.1, read on the forward strand.
AAAATATGGGGAATGTTTATGAATACGCGCGGGCGAGCGTTTATAGTTTGCGATTGTCTACGATTGTATGCGTTGCCGCTTGAACCACGGATGAACCGCTAAGCATGTTCTGTCTTCCCTGAGCATGAAATTGAGGTCCTATCACATTGTTTAGCCTCTGATACATGCAGACACATGAGACACAAAGTCTATATAACAGGACTGCCGACAGATGTTGCAGCAATGTCACGCATAGCCACGGATGTTTAGAGTCATGTGTAATTACGCGTAGTTTACGCGTGAATTACGCGTAATTGAGCGTGGCATGTCAGCTAGTCTACTCAAACGTCCCACATTTGATATCCAAGCTGGAAAGTGAAAAGTTTACTGTGCTTGAAGCACACAGTGAGCTGTTAAAGCTGCATTCAATAATGTCGTTGGCATTCGCGGTTATATGCATATGAATTACGCGTAATTGAGCGTGGCATGTCACCTAGTGCAATCATGTGCCGTGATATCATGTTGTACATTTCTGGAATCAACATTCGATCAATTTCACTGCAGGTCAAAAAGACATCAATTTTTCAAATCAAATAGACCAGTAAAATTCGATATTTGAATTTTAAATTTGACTTTACGCTTTGACTTCAATCTCTTAAAATCCATCATTGCCATCAGGTTAAATATCCATGAAAATTAGAGGAAGCAGCTAAGAGGAGCAAATGTGAAATGCAAAACTGTTTCAAAGAAGCGCCACAGTCGTAGGATTCATGGAAATTTATGACTTCTAAATTAAAAATAGACTAACTAGATTGAATACATAAGCAGACAGAGTAAGGACTCTTCAGAACTTTCATAAAAATAATTAGGAACATCATTTCTGCATCATATTCTTCTTCGTGTGAGCTTTTGATAAAAATTCTACAAAATTACAAATAAAAAATATATGAATTTACATTAGAGAAATATATAACAAATATGTACTGTACATGTCCAATCATACAAACAATGATATTCATACATGCATTATGTTATTGAATACCAAATAAATATTTTTACCACAATAATTTTAGCATAAAAATTATCCACAAATTTAGAATATGTCCGGAATGCTTTATCCAAAAAGGCAAAAAAGAAGAAATCCTAAAACAGAGTCCCAAAAAAGAATTCATAGAACATGAAAATTAATCTGAATTGATGCTTTTGACAACAGAATGATTGCGTTAGAACAGAATAATAGCGTTAGTGAGTTGGTGAAGCAGGCACCTCTGCGAAGAACATGCATTGTGCAGCAATCTTCAGAGGGTTGAGGGATTAGAAATCAACACCAGATGTTCCTTGACGCCAAAAATGTTCCGTCATTGAAGATTCCTCTGAAGCACGTTGATACTATGGTGGGGGAGTGGTCGGGCCCTAGCTTCTAAAATATCACAACGAATGAAACTCACGTTCGAACATATTTCGTGCGTGAACATTTTATAGGCGGTATAGATTTGTAGCAATTCAAAATTTAAAAATCGCTAATTTGATTTTTTCAATATCTTTTTCGAATTTTGCCGAACTTCGCCCAACTTCGTGACCACGTAACCTCCCTACTCCAGTCCCTACAGTGGCTACCCATACAAGACCGTATAACATTTCATCTAGCAGCCTTTGCTGACAAATGTCTTAGAAGTGGTGCCTTATGTTTTCTGTCTTCCTGTCTCCAGCCTGTGTCTTCCAACCCTTTCCGCAGCCATCTCCGATCTGCCTACAACAACCAACTTCTCATTCCGACTTCCCGACTGAAGACAGTTGGTGCTAGAACTTTCCCTATAGCTGCAGCTCGCATCTAAAATGACCTACCAACAAGCTTGAAAGCGGCTCCGTCAGTGGTCACCTTCAAGAGAGGCCTAAAGGCAGAACTGCTGCGAAGAGCCTTATCCTGACCATTCCTGACAGTTGCACTATAGATAGTTTCAATAATATTAATATTTTTATAGTAAAGTGCCCTTGAAGTCCGATCGGACAAAAATGTCACTTAAATCTTTTTCATTCAATATATACATAAATGATAGAAATGTATCTTAAAATTGATAAAATTGAATACGCTGAGGCTAAAAAGCACAGAAGAGCAGGTTTGTCGGTTTAGCTGCCATAGGACCTACATGAAAAATGCGGCGGTTCCCAGTCATGGAGAGGGTTATGTGAGTCAATCCCTCTCTGATGCTCTTGTCCATTACACTTTGACTTTCATTGCGCCAGTCGGGGCGATAAACAGACTTAGCGCAAATTGCAACATTTATAATAAAAGTACTTTCAGTCGATAGCAGTGCCATTTGCATCAACATGTAAATAATGTCATTTGCTGAATGCTAGCGAAAACACAAAACCTCCCTAACATCGATGGAAACTGCTTTTATGTTCTCAGCTTATAGAATGATCTTTCAAGTAATTCAACTGCCTACGCTTGCTCAAAGACCTATTCTCCGTAAGTATAGCTATAAGGAGATATAATTAGATGTAATTACATAGGCACTACGATGATTGAACATTTCTCTCATTTCTTGCCTATACGTGATTGAATTGAGAACGCTCGTTTTTCTTCTGCATCTTTGAAATATTTGATAATTCTTTGATGTCTCTGCTCAAAATCTGACAATCGTCTTGAGCAAGAAGCACAACAGGAAATATATCAATAATTTCTACGACCTCTGATCTCAGTACACGCCGGAGGCAACGGAAGCTTCTCTTTTGAAGTAACACAAGAATTGTTTTATCTACTAAAAACCGATTGATGCAAATGTCAAGAATACATACAAAGAAATATCTTTATCCCAACCTTGACGTCTATAGGTGAGCAGGTGAGAGTAAGATAACCGAAGTATTTTTCATCGTTACTTTGTTTGATATATTTTCCACCAAAGAACTATCTTCATTGAGTGTACATATGTTTGCATCCTCATTAACGAAGAGTGGAAATTAGGTTGAAGTAAGGTGTGTTGTAAATTATTCATAATTAGATTTTTGTTGGAGAGAGCCAATAAATATATAAAATGGTTGCATATATTCTAAAGGCAATTAATTTCGACCACCATCTGTCATCGATGGACATTTATCGAATTGTAGATTGACCAATAAAAGAATTTATACCGAATAAGTACTCTTCTAGATTGCGTTGATTCCGTGCTATACCATCATTGATCTTTAAAAAATTTCAAATATTTAGGTAGTTGCAAACATTCAGTAAGAAATTGTGTAAAAATATTTAATTATTTTTCGTACGATTTATTGCCTGCCATACCGGTTCCAAATACCGTGGTATCCATCGTTACTGGCCATAATACAACAGACGGACAGGATTATATGCAATTTTGACATGAAATCAATGATGAGCGCATTTAAAAAAGGACCCTGATAGATATAAGGCAAATTATAAATCGACAGGATTGTCTGCTTTTGGGTATAGAAATAGAATGAGCCATTCATTAAAATTCCTTTTGAAATTGACAGAGAATTGTATGTCAACAAACAATTGAATTAGCTGCCAGCTAAAAGTTCTGGTGATGGTTTTTCTTTTGTCAAATTATTTTTTGTCATTGTCGTCGATCGAATTTCTCCAATGTGATGCGACGATCGGGTATTCCTATACAACTGAGGATGACTCTACCAACTTGATGGGATCCTTGTTGTAGACTAAATTTTGACTTTTCTAAGTAATGAATATGCTCCCTACAATTTTGTTATTTTTCAAAAGATATTGTCGATAATGCAAATGCGTTTAATTACAGTGTATGAGAAGGACGTATATGTAGAATTACATGTATACGGCAAGTTTCAAATAGTAGGTCTCTTTTCTTCTGCTTCGTTACTTCTTTGGTCTAGGTTTGTTGTTGAAAGCTCTTTATCTATAAATTATAATTTGTAGCGTCATCAGACAAAAAATTAGGCAAACAACCTTGGATTTCAACTCCAACTTTTTGCTGGGGTCTCTCAATCAATGAAGGGAAATTTTGATTACGAGAAGATTTGCTTGAGATAGCTTGACTTTGCTTTAATACTGAAATGCCGAGAATTTTGGATTGCCGATACAACGTCGAAATGCGTCAATTGACGCACTACAAGATTTTATATTTTTTAAATCCCAAAATTGATGTCAATCATATTCCAATGACCTTAAGCATTAAAAGTATTAAGATGTATTACAGCAGCCCCTGTCATTAACGTTCTTGCTTTTAACGACTTCCTGTCGATTACGACCAAAAAATTTGGCACCGATGCAAAATTACTATATCTCTTATATAATTCAACCTGTGCATAACGACTTCCTGTCTAACGCGGCTCACGACCTCAGTAATTTGGCAAACTGCTCTCTGATCCCTGTTTATTGCGACCGCAGATTGCGGGGAACAAAGAAATACGTGTAGATGTTTCACTGACTTTATGTATTAATAACAGACAAACATCAATGGTCTTATTATGTAACAGCTGTCAGGTGAGCATTTTGATCCCTCACTCTGAGCTCTCACAGATACGTGAGTCTCAACACTCACAATTTACTGGCTTCGTAGCTTGCTGGAGGCGATGAGACAACATAAAATAGTGGAGTATTGAAAGATCTTGGTCTCATGCACACAACGAAGGACATTAATGAGATTAAAAAAAAACTTGAAATAGCATCTTGCTTTCATTGTATATTGTACATATACACTGTAAATCGCTGGATACGAAAATTACATACAAACACATACCAAGTTTACATACAATTTGAAACCAACATTTGATACGAGATTCTGGTATATATAAAGAAATCTGGTTTTTTTTTTCATACGAATTACTTTACTTTCGTTCGTATGTGTGTGGTATGTAAACGATACGAACTATGCTAACTGTGATTGGTTGTTTTACGTTGAATTGGACTTTATATGTTTTGATTACGAGACCCCGGTGCATTGGTATTGTTATTCGTATGTCTATGCTATGAATAAGATATTAAAAAATGCAAATAAAAAATGTAATATACACATATACTACTTCCAATAATTTTTTTTTTTAATATTCGTGAATAAGTATTGTCTTTAACTAGATTGATTTATGTGTATTTAAATTAGATTTATTCTTCGCAGCCGTATGTCAGCATTTGTCTTCTTCGCAGTATTGATATATTAAGATCATTATATATATTATATATAATATTTATATATCACAAGAGGAATCAAATACAAAAATTTTATTGAAATAAGCCTTTTATCATGATTGATTGATGCTTTCTTTAAACTTTGTGCTCACACCTTTTTTTATTATTAAAAAAGCATACAAAAATAACTAAAAACAAAATGCTAAAAAATAAAAAAATATTTGGTAATACCAAAAAAAAAAATTGGTATTGAAATATTTTTATATGTAGTGTAGGCTTATACTGGTGCAACATGAAGCATATGCCGGGTATTATTGGAGAAAGTTAGCTTGCATGCTAAAAACACAATGGAATATGAATGCATGTACATGCTGTAATAGGCCTACATTTGAATTTATTCTACATAATTGTACTGGTAGTATAATCTCACAGTTTTACACAATGTCTGCACACTGTCCCTAACTACAGTGTATCAACAAATTTTCCATTAATTAATGTGTACTTGTTTGTGTATCATATTATCGTTATATTTCTATACAGTTTTCTAAAACTTCATTAAATCTTGCGTAATAGGCCCTTTGAATAGACACTTTCATAGCCTCTGAAACTATAAAAGCTAGTATCATTCGTGCAGTCATGATGTGTTGGACTTGTGTGTAGGCTTATGACTGGATATTGCTATAATGTCATATATTAAACAAAAAGGTAGCCAAAAGTTTGCCTGTGAATAACGATCACCTGTCTATAACGACTTTATTTGCTTTGCAGAGAGGTGGTCGTTATAGACAGGGACTACTGTATTACAAAGATGAATCATGATAACTGTGTAATTATATATAGGCCACGACACTATCCATATAGCCTACCCGGGGTGATTCCGCTCCTCGCAAGTCCTGTCCAAGTCTGGACAAAGCGAGCGAGTCTGTCCACAGGGATCTTGCCACCTTATGGGAGATGTTCCAATCATCGATTCAAAATATGAAACAAATTTGCTGGAAACATTTATTCGTTACAGTGGTTGACATTTGTGATTAAATTAACAATCCACCTTTACTTCATTAGGTTCATTAGGACAGAGATTTGTAGGATTTTCTATTTCTGTCTTAAATTTATTTAGGCCTATGTTGGATACGTCAGACATGTTTGGAGAAATAAAGATTTATATGTTGACACGATATAAATGCTTAAGCCTTCAATTTATTTGTTTTCAGGCTACAGCAGATTTTCGTAATTATGGCGGCCATTTTGACTTATGCCTATAGCGTCATTATTTGACATAGCCTGTATGTAACTTATTGGCATATCGCTAGTCTCAAATGAAATAAAATGGTTGACTTTAAATCTGTTGGCAATACATTATTGGCCTTAAAATCATTCATTTTCGAGATGTAGCCCATTTTTATAATCATGGCGGCCATTTTGAAAGATGACGTCATAATTTGGCAATAGCTCATTGATGATTTTGGTGACTGACATACATGATATCTGTGACATGTATACTTTCCAGAAATACAAGTGGTTAAGGGCACACATTTATTTTTGTTTTGATGACCGTTTCCGCCGGGTGTGAATGATTGCATAAGAGGCCGAGGGTACATGCCTGATGTTCATGCAAAGCAGAAGAACTCGACAGCCAAGAACGACGACTGAATGGAAAAGCAAGCATACTTCCAATTCTTTGCTTTGGTAATCATCGTGGCGAAGTCTTTCTGCTGCAGATGATTTTAGACAACATCAATTATTGGGTGATGGCTGGATCAACCTTCAGCAGAAATGCCTTGTAACCGAACGCCAGAAACTTTGTATTTTCCTGTTTTATTTCTTCCAAAGTCTCCATTTCTCTTCCAAGTTCAAGCCCACACATTTTCATTTACTACTTCCAGTTCTTCACTTAAATGGCATTCATCATGGCAAATTCAACGTAGCAAAGTGCGTCAAGGTAACAAATTTTAAAAAACAAGCTAACGACTAGTTGATTTTTAAAAGGTGAAGAACATGGTTTAAAAGAAAATTATTATATACTAAAATGTGTAAAATTTGAAAATACTTACTAGAAGGACAAACAACGGTCTGTCAACAAAGTCTTTCGCCATTGTTGCAGATTACCAAACAGCTTTCACTTCAATCATGCAATAATGAATATTTGTAAGTACATAAAGTGTGAAATCAATGTGTTAAATCAAATATTTTTAGTTAAGACATTTTTCAAATAAAAATCAATACCTAGAGGATCATATGACCTTCGTTAGAAAACAATGCAGCATGAATATTATTATATGTGAACTACATGAACAAAAATCGAATTCCAAATTTAAAATGAGAAATAACTACAGTCAGGCCTATGGCTGGAAATCTTTGTTCACTTTTGTCACTGGATTATGTCACAACTCAGTAGAGAGAAAAAGAGTTAATTAAACGATGGGGAAAATGAATCCTTACTTGAAACCGCACTGGACCATTTATAAAATTGCTAAAGAGATAAAGAGATGAAGATCTCAGTGATCGATCATGAAGACATTGAATGCAGTTTAATGCTCAATCGTAAGTGTGATGACATTGTTCTAAATCAAAATGCCTGAGGTTGAACTTGGAAGGGAGGTGGAAAATTGATAGGAAATAAAACAGGAAAATACGAAGTCTCTGGCGTTTGGTTGCAAGGCGTTTCTGCTGAAGGTTGATCCAGCCATCACACAATTGATGTTACATGATCATCTGTAACAGAAGGACTTCGCCACGATGGTTATCGTTTAAATGAGGAATTGGAAGTATGCTTGCTTTTCCATTCAGTCGTCGTTCTTGGCTTTTGAGTTCTTCTGCTTTGCATGAACATCAGGCCTACACTATCGTGCTTAAATGCAATCATCGCAATCCTGACTATGGTAATAGAGATGTGTATTGGTTTCAAAATGAGACATCACTTGTTAATTTCTGTTGGATAATTGTAAAGTTATGCTACTTTAAAATTTAGTCACGCCTTTTATGCCGTACCCTGTAGGCCTAAAGATTCGTTCTGATTTAATATCAAGTGGCATCTCGCGTCTGTTCTTACGTAGCGTTCTCAACAGATAAATTATTTGCTTGTTTTTGAGTTTTTTGAAAGTCAATACTGGCGAAATAATTATCAACAGTTGCGTGGTTCTTCAGCAGCAAATCTGCGTGCAAGTCAAGCTCGAAGGATTGATACTTTCTATACGTCAAAAAGGGCGTTCAAAGAATAAAATTGCAGTCTTCCTCAAAAGGGTTTCCGTCAGTGAATGAATCAGCATGACGCATTTACGACGTGAAGGTCATAAAAAGCTATCGACTGTCTGGTTTCGGCGATGCCGAAGTTTCCATGCGCTGATCATGAATTAGCCAAACATTTTGAATGTAATCAAGAACACTACGATAGCGGCTGCAGTCACTCTACCTGCCGTTTTCAGAGTTACATTGTCTTCATATATAATTCGGGAGCATCATTATGATCCTTGTTTTGAAATACCACATGGGCTCTCGTTCCGGACCTGGATTCAACACTAGCGCAGAGAGACAGAAATGAGTGCAAATGAAATAGGAAGTCATGCCGCGTTCAAATCAATCAAGGATCTCAACAGAAATTCGAAGCAGAAGACAGGGGTTATCAAAGACGAAAATGTAAGGCTACTCCAAGGCGATGAAGCGGTCACCAGGCAGTGGACGAAATACTGCACTGAGCTGTTTAAACGACCAGACACTGATGCTGCTGCACATTGATGAACTACATAACATGTCACCCCCACATGACCTCCAGCATGACATAACGCTATGCATGAGGTGGAAGCGTCAGTCAAACGATAGAAACTTCGAAATAGACCAGGCAGTGACATTATTCATATCGGAGTAGGCAAAATCCAATTCTGTCTTCTTCTAAAATTTTATGGCTAAGAGATGACGTTAAAAGCTATTTACAGGCCCGACGTTTCACGCATTTGCGCTTCCTCAGGGTCAACACAAGCTAAAACCACAAGTAAGACCGACAGCGTAAGGAGAGCGTGATGACAAAGCTCTGCAACCTTATATGGTGGTGTGTGGGATGTGAGAATCAGACTAAAAATCAATCAGTTCATGTTTGCGGTTAATGTTGGGCTTCATGCTCTTGATACACCGAGCTTCACTCAAACGAGTGTCGACAGGATTCTTACATTTGTCCAAGATATCTAAAATGAAGTTGTCAATAGACACAATCAGAATTGGAAAAGTCGGAATTGGAATTAATTCCGATCCGGAATTAATTCCATTTTTCATCGGAATTGGAATTGGAATTGACGATATTCAAATCTACTAGAATTGGAATTGGAATTGACCCTGATAAACCTCAATTCCACTTTTTCGATTGACCTGTGTTAAATCTATTTGTACAAAAATTGAAATTGCAACGTCCAATCACAACAATTGACAATATTAATTTTTAAGACTATAGTTATATAGCCCTAGAACGTATAAAATTATTTTCTACGTTTTAGTACAAATGAGGTCATTTTGACCTCACGTAATTTAAAGAATATTTTTGACATTAGATAATCCTTCTCGCTTGAGCTGTGTGATGATAGTCGTGTGGATTCAATCGCTGGTTACTTTTTAAACAACTCTGGTTCGAGCCCCTAGTCATTCGCATCAGCAAGTCCTAGTTTGTCACTTTTCTTTTATACAACATGAGTGAGAAAGAAAAGGCGCATCCTGATTTTGGACTAGTCAAACGCATGTCAAATGCCCAAATGTCCAAGCTGTCGAAAGACCAATTGATTTCAGTCCTGAGAGAGGCTATCAATAATTGCAATGCCCCAGAAGCGGGACAAACGGCCACTCCATATGCTACCAAGGATGTCATCGTTGAGATTATGGACAACAAACTGAATAGTCATTTCAAATTAATTGAAGAAATGTTATCCCAAACCATGGAGAGTCTCAAGAATGTACGCTCCACGTGCGATTCTCTCCAAATCCAAATCAATGAGTTGAAGGAGAAATCTAAATCCAAGTCTATCAGCTTTGACTCTGATGACATTGTAAATGAGTTAGAGCAACGGATGAATCGACGATCGAATGTGGTTATATCTGGATTAGCAGAGAACCAAAGTGGATCTGTCGACGAGAGGAAACAAAGCGATGAATCGAAAGTTAAAGACATTTTTCGCGAGCTCGGCAACCATTCTGCAGTTGTGCTCTCTGTAGCAAGAATCGGGAAGCCTAGTTCCAAAAGATCAAGACTTGTGCGGGTGACTTTGTCTGACTCTGAAATGAAAATGTCGATTTTGAAAAATTCTAAGTCCCTCAGAAGTTCGAACTCATATCGTCACATATTTGTAAATAATGACCTGACATTTAAACAAAGGGAGGAACAAAAGGCTCTTCGTGACGAATTGAAAACCAGAAGAGGATATGGGGAAGACGTCGTCATCTACAAAAGCAAAATTACAAGGAAAGATGATATCAAGAATTTTCAATAAATTGTTTTTCATGTTGTGTACCCCCCTATATCCTTTTATCCAACATACAATCCCTACGTCCAAAGCACGACGAATTGTGTGTAATTTCTTCCGCTAGAGTACCCGATGTTATTGCCCTCTGTGAAACCTGGTTACATGAAAATATTTCTGATGACGAGCTAATAATTCCAGGATACAGTCTTCATAGACAAGACAGACATGATGGCAGAAGAGGCGGTGGCGTTTGTGCTTACGTACGAAACAACATTACTCATACTGTTGAACCTTTAGTTGATAATCTGGATTTTATTGAATGTCTTCGTATAAAGTTTAATTCAATAAGTATTGCTTTACTGGTCATATACATTCCTCCGAATTTGAATAGCTCCAATTATCAGCAAGTGAATGATTTTATCATCTATGTTTGCGATTCATTGTCATCTTTTGAACTCATGATTGTTAGAGACCTAAATAGATTCCCTACAAACTGTATTGATGGAAGTTTGAATCTTAAGCAAGTAGTCAACTGTCCTACACGGAAAGGTAATATTCTTGATAAAATCCTTCTGTCTGACTCTGTCCTTTCATCCTACTATTGTAAAGCATGTCCTGTATGTCTCAACTCTCCTATCAAAGTAGGACCCCCAATTGGAGGTTCTGATCACGGTACTGTTACGTTGAGACCTTGCAATAATGTCATGCAGAAAGCTAAGGAAAAGTTTTATTTTGCTAAAGTATATAATTTTCGTGATAGTCATGTTGCCAAATTTTGTCATTCATTAGATGCCTTTCCTTGGCAAAGATTCTATGGAATGGATGTTCCCTTCAAAGAAAAATTTAATATTTTTTACAGCATTTTGCACAATGCTATGGAAAACATCCCACAACAAACTGTAAGAATGTCCGGTCGAGAGAAACCATGGATCACACCTAGATTGAAAATGATGATAAACCTCCGCTATGATGCCTACAGGAAAGGAAATTTTGATTTGTATTATCACTATAAAGAGAAAGTCACAAGCGAAATGAAGTGCGCAAAAAGAAAATGGATTGAAAGCCTAAACGGTAAACCAAATGGATTATGGAAAGTACTCAGTGCAACGAATAATATCAAATCAAATAGTCTTTCAATTTCAAATGATGCAGCAGAGACTATCAATGCTAGTTTTGCATCGAACTTCTCCGCTCCTCCTAACTGGCCTGATATTTTGCGAGGAGTTGAAGAAAAGGCTGAAGCAAAGGAATGGAAAACTGATATCTCTGTTGAAAGAACCTATGCCTTACTCCAAAAATTGAAAGCAAACCAGTCCTCCGGTAGTGATGACATCCCGCCATTCCTAGTAAAAGCTGCCTGCGATGTCTTAGCTGCTCCGCTCACCCATCTTATCACCCTATCCTTCGAATCCAAGTCAGTGCCCGATGCCTGGAAAATTGCTAGAGTAAATCCAATCCCCAAAAAGAAACATAATGACTTCCGGCCTATATCGGTCTTACCTGCATTCTCAAAAGTCCTCGAACAATATGTAATTGATTCGATCAAGCCATCTCTCATTGACGCATACGGTACCGACCAATTTGGTTTTAGACCGTCCTACTCAACGCTTCACGCAAACATCCGCATTCACGACTTCACAACATTATCATTGGACGAGTTGTATTGTACTGGTGTCGCTTTACTTTCATTCGACATGTCCAAAGCATTTGACCGTCTTAATCATGGGAGTCTTATCAGCTCCTTAATCGAGGCTGATCTTCCCAAGGATTTTATGTTATGGTGCAGTGATCTTCTCGTGAACCGTCATCAATATGTGAAGCTAGGACATTGTACGAGGTCTACCACCCCAGTTACTTCAGGTATTCCGCAAGGATGAAAACTTTCTCCCTTTCTTTTCTGCACCCATATGAGATCATTCAAAGCTCTACACCCACATGCCTTGACTTCTAAATATGCTGACGACATCGTGATTGTTCTACCTGCCTTCCGTTCAATTGATATCGAACTCCAAATTCGAGACGAAATCAATCATTTAAAAGACTGGTGTAACTCACATGGTCTAGTACTAAATTGTGAAAAAACCCAATGCATGTTTATTGCTAAAAGTCAGAATTCTTTAGTGCCTCGTGATATTCATTTTGTAAATAGTATAAAGATTCTTGGAGTCATTTATGACTCAAATCTATCTTGGAATACTTTTGTAGACAATTTATGCAAACGTGCCAACCAGCGTCTTTATGTCATAAAGTGATTAAAACAATGCCTTTCTGTGTCCCAACTCATTCAGATTTATATTGCTACTGTCCTTTCAACGCTGGAATACAATGCTGCCCTCCTCGTTGGACTGAACCAGCTTAATGTTTAAAAATTGGAAAGGTTCGGCGACGTTCTTACAAAATTATTTGCGGACCAAAGTGCAGTTGTGATAGCTTTACCCCCTATCCCTAAGAAGGGAAAGATCTGCCCTAACAGTTTTCAGAAAAATGTTAGAACCAAAACATTTATTGCATAAAATCATGCCCCCCAAACTTTCAAGATCCCGACATTCCCTCGCTGTCTCTATCCCCTTTTCAAAAACCCAACAACGCCAATTGTCATTTATTCCCAGATGCTCTATTTTGCATAACCTAGCAGAAATATGCTAACTAATGTATTTCCTACAGCTACTGTGCATGTCTTCTGTATACTGTACAAGCCCTGTATTTTTCATCTGTGTATCTGCAATGCATGATTTCCATTTCAAATGAATAAACACATACTACTACTACTACTTTCTCCGCTTCTGAACGTGCTACAGCTCATGAACTTTTTTCTCTCGCAAGAAACAAGCATCCGTCCAACAGCATAATTTTGTCAGCACCATCTCCTTTTGAAAGCTCCAATAATGAGTGGTCTCCTGCCACAAAGGCGGCTGTTTATGACAAAATTCTCAATCATTTAAACTGATATATGGGAGGCTTACGCCCCATCTCCTCAATTCAACAGTGAACTTATCCTCAAATCGTCCAACTTCGTTCCCACTTCTTGAGCTATTGTCTCATCCGCCGAAGCTCATACCTACTCCTACCCAATGTAACCACGTCCAAGCCTTTCATGGAGTTGTTGACTTCGTCCGAAAGCTACACTGGAGATCCACTAGACTCGATGGCCAGAACTTCAACGACTGTCGCTTTGGAAGAACTTTGTCCTCGAGATGGCCTCCACATGGTCTGGTTCCACCGCATATACATTCTCTTTCCCAGAGGATTCTATCTGCCGCGCGTGGATGTCTTTTCAATGATCACTCCTGTTTCTCCGATGTGAATTTATCCGAAAGTGCTAAGCTGTGTCTACAATCTCTGAGTTCTGATCCAAATGTTATCATTCGCCCAGCGGACAAAGGTGGCAGATGGGTTGTAATGGACAAGACCGATTACATCGACGAAGGATCTAGACAGCTATCTGACGAAGTATTTTATCGCAGCATTGATGAACCACTACGTGATGATACACAACTGCTGTCGGATGTGCTCTCGAGTCTGGCTTCAACTAACTTCATCAATAGAAAAGAGCTCCGCTTCTTGTCTGCACCACTGAATCCCAAAGAACGACAGTTTTATTTACTCCCCAAGCTCCACAAGTCCACATGGCCATCTACTAACATACCTCCCGGCAGACCTATCGTTGCCGATGTGAACACTGAACTGAGCAACATCGCACGCTTCATCGAGTTCTTCCTCTTCCCGTTGGCACGTCAACTACCAAGCTTCTTACTCGACACACGCCACCTTATCGCTATACTCCGTCGTCAGACCATTCCAACCGGCAGCATCTTGGGCACCTTCGACGTTAAATCCTTATACACAAATATCGCAATCGTCGAGGGCCTAAGGCGTGTTCGACATGCATTCACGCGCACTCCTGATTCTTCACGTCCTGATGAGCGTGTTATCCAGCTTCTCCAATTCTGCTTGGAACGCAATGACTTTCAATTTAACGATGAGTATTACCTTCAAGTTTCAGGGGTGGCCATGGGAAAGGCCTTCGGCGGCTCATTTGCTAATATTTATATGGGTCATTGGGAAAGAAACGCTCTCTCATCCTCACCACTTCAGCCTTGCCTTTGGGTTCGATATCAGGACGATATCTTCGCGGTATGGCCACATGGACTTGATTCCTTACAAAGTTTCTACCGGCACCTCAACGACCAAGACCCCAATATTCAGATTGAAATGACCCAACATCCCGACCAGATCAGCTTTCTAGACCTCACTGTCTACCGCTCTCCCACTGATGGCACTAGACTCCTTCATCGTGTCTTCTTCAAAGATACTGCCGCCCATAATCTGCTGCCCCAGAAATCACATCACGCTCCGCACGTTTACAACGGCTTAATTTATTCACAATTGCTAAGATGGGCATCTTATTCTTCGACGGCTGAGGACTTCACCAACACCTGTCGCGAAGTTTTTCCTATTTGGAGATCCCAGGGCACCACCCGAACCATCATTCGAACGATGACAAGACGTGTGATGACCTTAACCGGCTTTATCCCACATTGGCAACCAGGTTTTAGGCAATGTAATGGCCGACGCTGTGGAGCTTGCCTGCATGCCGCTGAGCGATCTGTCCTTAGAGGGAGGACACATAGTCAATTGTTTCCTATTACGTTCAGCCTCACCTGTGCATCCACACATTGCGTTTATATGATTGAGTGTATTGATTGTTCAGCACGCTATATAGGCCAAACCTCAAATCCACTGCGACAGAGGATTGGACAACACCTACGTGACATCGCCAACGTCAGCCCCTCGTCTCCCCTTGTTCCACATTTTACTTCTGTGCACCCTGTGTCCAGCTTGAGATTTGCAGCCATTAACCGCTCTTTTCCCGATCCTCAGCGACTGGCTAAGGAAACTCGATTGATTAAGCGTCTCGGCACTGCATCTCCTCCAGGTCTAAATCGTTTGAGCAACCAACATGGTACGTCTCTTTATTTGCCTACTTTTCCGGGCAACTGCACCGCAAGGCTAAACTCCTTCATCCGCCAAGCTTGTCACTCAGTTTCTGATGTCAATATCCGTCTTTCTTACCGAACTGACAGTAACTTGAGGTCTATATTGTCTTAATGTTAATCATTTAAGCCATGGTTATATAACAGCCGTGCTGACTGTTTTAGTTTTTTCTCCTCATTTCAATATAATTTATTCATTCATTTTCCATTAATTGAGTAATCATTATCATTCATTTCTTCCACCTTTTGTTTATGATTACAGCATTTATTCATGACCTTTTTTGTATTATATGTAAATATTTCACTCATTACTCTTCTCACTTATCTTTTGGTTTATCATTTCAGTATTATGTATGGTTATAAGCATATCGTTTAGCACTGTATTTTTGTATTCTTCCTCTTTAAGATGCTATTTGGTACTCTTTACGAGCTTTTCGACTTTTGAATTGCTGTCAATTGTTGTATGTCAAAACCATTCATTGACAAGGCATTTGTGATAATTTAAAGCCTTTCAATAGGTCCACCTTTGATCCACTTATGAATTAATGATTGATTGCCTTTGATGTGTTTTCTACTGCTCTATTATTTCTCGTGTAAATATCTATGCAGCAAGGCTTTGTGTACTGTCTTGTCATGTGCAATCAATACGTCACCATCATGCTATTGTGAGCATTTATCTGTCACTGCAGACTTTATGTCTCCGTTTGTGTGTACTTCACTTTACACCACTGAAGAAGCCTGAACGGCGCAATATATCTGGTGCCTCCATTCCGCCTTCTGCTGTGTACTTGAGTTTGTGGTATATTAGACCGGGGCAGAGTGTGAGACATGCGTCGACCTACGTTGGGTCGACGCTTTTTGCTTCCTACTACTGCTACTACTTTAGAATTAGTATTGTTATAAGAAGCGATAGGAAATCATGTCCCCTTTGCTATAATTACTTGATTATAAATAAATCAAAGTACTCCATTGACTAATAGTGTATTTTACACAAATATGAAATTTTATACGAACTGTCAAAAAAATCTAACTACAACAGTTCAAACAAAAATGGTTGGATTCCAATGTATGTCTTCCGCACACGAACTTCTTGCATGAAAGGCAAATGTTTTACGTTTTATTGCGATTGCCTTTGTCGCAGAAATTGCAGTTTCCACGTTTCCTTGAGCTGGCACATTGGGTTACCGTGTGTGTAGGAAGTGGAATCGAGGATCGTCTTTCCTTTAGGCACTCAAGCAAATTGGTTGCAACCTCATGAATAAAAAGAAATCGAGATGATTGATTTGATATCTCTTTCCACAGGACAAAGGCGTTCAGCATAGTAATATCGAGTATGCAAAATACGACCAACGGCCATCGACGGGAAGCCATTTTAGTAGAAAAATGTCGTTGCATTTGGTCAACCGTATCTACACCGCCTTTCTTTTTGTTATATTCAAGAATGATGTGAGGCTTTTTCTTTTGTGTGGAGTTATCGATAGTCGATGAATACCTCGAAGAAGTCAGGAGCACTACGTTCTTATTGCGCTTTGGGATATAACTCACCATGGTCGCTTCTCCTTCAGAATGGAATGCAAACACTGACGAATATTGCTCACGATTTGCGGTAGATTTCATTTCAGTCGGAATCTCCCTTTTGTTTGAGCGAATGGTTCCGAGAAGTGTCATGTCTTTCTCTCTCAACTCCCTTGCCAACTTCAGAGAGGTGAAGAAATTGTCGGTGACAACTTCACACCCACTATTGTTGAACGGTTCAACGAGCTGAAGGGCTGTTGATTCTCCGACTGTCCCTGTTCTCACACTGGTTTCTTCTTTTCCAAGATATGGAGAGATAGTCAATACATAATGACTTTCTGCGTCGGCAGCAATCCAAAACTTTATTCCAAATTTCGATGGTTTGTTAGGCATATATTGAAGAAAAGCACATCGATTTCTTGACGGAAAAAGTTGCTCGTCAACTGTTATAGTCTCGTACGGCCAATAAAGGCGAAGTATAGTGCTCTGGAATTTCGTGAAAAGTTCTCTTATGGGAGCAAATCTGTCATTTCTGAATCTTGCACAGTTTCAATAAAATTTTTGTTGAGTAGCTATTGAAATTTATGTTGCAATGCATTAGCAATGATATAAGATGCAATTACATTGGCATATACAGAAATATGTGTGATTATATACCATGAGGTCAAAATGTGAGTGTTACCATGAGTGTTCAGAGGTGAGTGACCGAAACACGATCGCCCTACCCTAGTCTCTGCTGATGACCTCAGGAGTTCAAGGTTAATATTTAAGTTCCAATCTTGATTATAGTTTAGAGTTTAAACTAATTAACCCTATGTATTTGACCTATTGGTTAGCGTATAACGTTTTAACTCATAGATTACAAAAACGTAGATTTACTTCACAATCGATATCTATGTCCTTTCAAATAAATTTGATAATTTAAACTTGATAACAATGCTGAAATATTAAAAGTCACGAAAGATCAGCTTTGAAATGTCAAAATTCCTTGAAAATATCCGAAAATGAAAAATGTGATGAGGTTAAATTGACCTCACTGTAAGTTCTAGGGATAGATACGATACGCAACGATAAAAGAAAAGCTTTAAACATACAGTTCACTTCTTAATGTAGAATTCACTTCAATTCGATCGGACTCATTTATACCAAAATAATATCATAAATATCAGTGTCACTTATACCGTCAATCTTCAATCGCGCTCGCTGATGTGTTGCTGTATACGCTGCTGTGTTGTTGTTCGCTGGGGGGGCAGTTGTTGTTATTTCTGTAATTAAGTTGCACCGCGAGAGCCCGGAGTTGTTCTAACAGCTGCTGAAGATGTCGTATGTGTTGTTGTTGTGTCAATTTCTAAGTCTATACCGCGCTTCTAATCGCTTCTAAGTTATACCAATTTTTGAGACTTGACCGTAAATCCACTTTCTTTTGAAAATTGAAAGAGTTTCCTTTAATCTCTCCCCGCTAGCTTTCGACCCGACTTCATTTCGTTCTTATCATGGAATTTTTAATCTCTTTTTTTTGAAATACCATCAGTCAGTTTTCATGATATCATTTTTATCGTCGTTTTTTCTGTCATCAACAATCACGTTACTAGCACATTGAATTTCTTTCTTCTGTCAGTTTATTAATCGATTTATTCGCATCTCATCTCTCTCTCAGCGTCTGAGCCGTCAAACGCCCTAACTTTAGCCACAGAATTGTCATTTTTTTGCTGGCATTCTTTAAGAAATAGCCCGACATCATTCATTATCACTTAGCTGGTTTACATCTACTGCTGTTGAGTTGTCGTAACTATTCTGCTTTTCAATTTCGATTATAAGTATACTCTGGTTTCGGTTTAAGGTGGTGGCTAAAGTTAGGGTCGCTATTCCTAACTTTAGCCACTTTTAATTCAGCGAAAAAAGTATTACCCTACATGTAGATTTACAACGAAATTAGTAGAGGTCCGGTGTTAATGAGTAGGTAACCTTGACAACTGGAAATCAATACTTCGATATCGTATTTTTGTCATAGTATAGTATATATCTATAGTTAATGGTAGTGAATTCTACGTACCTACCGATACACGATTTTCACGAATCAGCACTATAAATTCGTTCATTTAGCGGCTAAATGAACGAATTTACAGTATTGATTCGTGAAAAGGTAATGACAAATGACTCGAGTAGTCAGCGAATCAATGATTCTAGTTAAGGGATGAACTATATCCGTTTGTTCCAAGAATCGTGAGTCATATTACCTGTCATAGCTATTTATAGCACATGCGTAATTGAATATTCATCCAAAAACACAAGACATCATTTGATGTACAACCTCGATAGACTTCGCACTGCCCATGGCTCCATTCAAGCGAAAATATGGAAACTCACCATTAGACTCCATTGAAAAAGCAATAAGAGCTGTTAAACAAGGTTCTAGCTTGCGGTCAGCTGCAAAATAACATGCATTAAATCGACAAACGTTGAAGAATAGGATCTCTAATCTGCATACCAGGTCATGCGGAAGACCAATGGCCGTGGACAAGGAACTTGAGTCGCATATTGCGAAGCGATTTGAGATATTGTGTGATTGGGGCTTTCCAGCTACGGCAGATGACTTGAAATATATTGTGAAAAAATTTCTTGATAGATCACAAATACTATACAGTCGATTCAAGGACAACATTCCAGGTAACAAATGGATCAAAAGCTTCCTACAACGCAACGGCTTGAGTCGTCGATCTGTGTCAAATATTGCCCGACGTCGTGCTTCTGTTGACAAAACTATCATTAGTGATTATTTCCACGAATTGGAATTATCTCTTGCTGATGTTCCAGTTGATAGCATCATAAACTAAGACGAAACGGCCCTTGTCGATGATCCCGGCAAGAAGAAATGCATTGTCAAACGGGGAGTCAAATATCCCGAATTAGTTGCAAACCATGCCAAGTCTGGTGTTTCTGCTATGTTTGCAGGCTCTGCTAGCGGACATCTCTTACCACCTTACGTTATTTATAAGTCAGTGAAGTTGTACAAACAATGGACATTAGGTGGACCTGATAGCGCCAAGTTCACGTTCAGTAAATCTGGATGGTTCGACGATAAGTGCTTCTCTGATTGGTTTCGATCCATTTGCTTACCGTATCTTCGACGAAAGAACGGACCGAAGGTCCTCATTGGAGACAATTTGTCCTCTCACATCAACAAGGAAGTGATTGATTTGTGTCACCAACATAACATTCGATTCGTATGTTTGCCTCCAAATTCTACACACAACGCAACCGCTTGATGTTGCTGTCTTTGCTCCGCTAAAAAAATCTGAAAATCTATTATCGCTGAGTGGCGTCTAACAAATGAAGGACAGAAACATGTTATTATGCCCAAATGTTCTTTCCCTGTGAAGATTCATGATCCTATCAATCGTCTGAATTTAGAAAATTTGAAAAGTGGTTCTGCTGCATGTGGGATTTCTCCATTCAATCCCGAGGCTGTATTGAAGCGATTACCACACCCTTTGGATGAAAGCATTAACAAGTTTGATGAAGTAATAGTGGATCATCTGCAAAGCCTTCGGAAAATATCTACAGACTCTAATCGACCATCCAGAAGAAGAAGAACGAAGCTTGCTGTTACTTCAGGAGAGCTGTTGGAGTAGATGACGTAACGTCGACAGCAATGTGAGCGAAAACTTTGATGAAAATGAGATAAATCCTGCTGATCACAATGCAAGCAGTGCAAGTGAATTTCCATCAACAACGCATTCGAACCAAGGAGATTTCGTTCTCGTTAAATTGAAGGTTGAGGACAAACCAACTACGAAGTTATTCATCGGCCAGTTACTTGAAGTAAGTCCAGACTATTTCAAAGTTTCGTATTTGAAGCGCGTTTCGAAAAAGTCATATGTCCTGAAAAGGATGATGTAAGCTACATTTCACAGTGTGATATTACAGAGAAGATAAGCGCGATTCCGGATCGTCGTGGTTTCGTTTGGACTGTGGAATTCAACATCGATGATAAATGAACTGTCCGTTACAAGGTTTCAATTTTTCATATATAGATAGAGTGAGATTTTGTTCTTTTTATTGTAATTGGATGGATTTTTTAAATTTTCCTTTTGAAAATGATAATTATGGACATGATCGAGTTGATCTGCTGTATTTTCTTAACTAATACATACCGCTATTTAAGTATCGAAATTTAGTTTTCACTAAATTTAGACAGTTATAGAAAATCGTATTCGTACAGATGTCTTGGGTAAGTGGCTAAAGTTAGGATTTTTCTCAATTTTTGCATCCTAACTTTAGCCACCCTATAAAAAACAGGTATTTTTTGAAGATTAGCTTCAATGCCATTATCATATGTTTATATCACGTATGAAGAACAATATCATCTGTTTTAGTGTTATCATAGGTTTTCATTTCAAACTGAACATAGTACCATTTTGAATTTCAAATTTTCCCTCCAAAATGCCTGTTTTCAGTTAAAGATGTTTCTAAGATATAGAAAAACAGATATTGCGAAACTGATGACACATTTTAATTATCGTAGTATAGGACTTCAACTTGGTATAGTATATTGATATTCAATGTGTATCATTTCTCCGAAAAAAAGACTTAAACCGATGCACCACCAGTGGCTAAAGTTAGGACGTCTGGCCAAAGTTAGGGCGTTTGACGGCTATTGAATATCTCGTTTACGAAACGAAAATGGCGGAGGCTGACCGCATACATATATACCCGTACATGTACACAAGAAATATGAACTATGAACATGAGAACGCACATAGGAACGACGCAGAGAACGGCACACAGGAACAACGAGGATGGGATAAGGGCACATGGGTTAGATTGGAACGAACAAATGTTAGATACATGCACTATACGCGACATAGAATTATCGGAATTGAATCTTATTATGGAATTGGAATTGAATTGAACTGTTTCGACTGGAATTGGAATTGGAGTTGAAATTGAAATTTCTGCTCTGGAATTGGAATTGGAATTAAAAATTTCAGTGGAATTTTTCCAGCTCTGGACACAATATGCTTGCATTGAGATCTGTGGTCTGCCAGTGCACTGCTGGTCTTATTGTTAAAAGAACGCGCGTGTTCCATGAAACGTAATTTAAAAGGTCGAAATTTACAGGTAAATTTGTAAACAAACAATTTGTCTTTGCAAGTATATTTGCTAGGTAACCAATCACAGACCGTGCAATTCTCATGTTTATTATGTTTAGGCTTGTTTTGAAGGCTACTATAAAGATTAGAGTTTGGAATGTCTACTAGGTTGACAGGTAAGTCGTATTTCTTAATAAGGGTGCGTAGTTTACAGCTCGTTTTATCATTCAAGTATTTCATTTTAAGAAAATTTGGGTTGCGTTTTTTAGGGACAGACTTATTTTTTCTATTTCTAAAAGTGCGATAGGTTTTCTAACCATTTTGACGAAACTTTTTGTCTAGTTTATTTTTGGAGTTTTCAAACGCGGCTTCTGAGCTGCATCGTTTTTGGACGTACTCTACAGTATTTTTTAGATAATTGCTTTTTACGTGACTTGGTACGTAGCTATCCTTCCGTAAGGCAGTGCCGGAATGATAGGGTTTCTCAAACCAGTTGTAATGGATGTTTTCATTTTCTATAAAAATGCTTAAATCAAGGAAGTTTAAGACTCCGTTTTCAGGTACCTCCATGGTGAACTTAATTTCGCTACTTATGCTGTTAAAAGTTTTCAAAAGTTTAGAAAACCTTTGTCAAACGGTCCAATTATAATGTCGTCTATGTAACGAGCGTAGAGGGCAGGGACTATAGCATACCTATCTTTCAAGTCTTTTAAGGCAACCGTTTCCAATTTGTGCAAATAAATAATCGCGTACGGAGGGCAGAAATGAGTTCCCATTGGGCATCCTTTTATTTGGAGATAATGTTTATTATTAAATTTGATTTCGTAGTTATAACAAATGAAACTTAACATCTTCGCAACCGAGTCACGATCCAGACCAAAGCAATTTATATTTTTCCAATTTTCATTAACAAATTTCATGACAGCCTCAATCCCATTAGCTATGGGTATATTGGGGTAAAGGTTTTTTACGTCTAAGGACATGAAAGTACTGTTACTTTTATAGTGTATTTGGTGCAACCTATCGATTAAGTCTTCTGCATTTCCTATATACGACAGCACGAAACGTGTCAATTGAGTTAGAATTTTAGTCAGGAGCCAGTCAACTTTTTCTGTCGGAGTGTTTTACAGGACGCTATGGGGCGGAGGGGAAACGACCCATCCACTTTATCCTTATGGTCCTTGATAGTAACATGGAACGAGGCAGCCTCCGTTCCCGTACTATAGAGACGTTCTATTTGGTTCCTAGAAAAACTTTTGCAAGATGATTTTATAATTTTGTTAGCCTGGTTTTCTATACTATTTACTCGAGACTTGGCTAGAGGTTTGTACGTTTTAGTATCATTGAGTAATTGCTCAGTCTGGGCAATTATATCTACTTCATTAACAAGAACAATTTTACTAGTTTTATCAGTTGCTTTTACTGAAAGCTCCTTATCTTTAAGATAATTGCGAGTGATATTGATCGTATTACTAAGTTCTTTTGCTTTTCTATTATTTTGCTGAGATTTGATTAAGTTGATGACCTCTGAACGGAAGAGTTTAAGTTTAGCCTCAGTTTCCTCGTCGGCTTTTGAAGGAAGGTTAGTGCGGTTTTTGGTAAACGGAATAGTTAATTCAGTTTCGGTGCTATTCTCTGTTTCACTATTGAACACTTTGTTCCAACGCAGCCGATAGGTGAAGGCATCCAGCTCTCTCTCAGTATCTACAATAAGCTGCTCATTAACCATATTCGGGATCCGATAACTCGGTCCTTTTTGTAAGAGATTGCTGATATTAGCAGGAATCTGATTCTCACACCCCCTAAGTAGCGGATCGAAAACAACACCAGTGCTCTGTAGAGTCGGCGAAGTGGCTCGATACAAGAAACTGTCACTATAAGGAGAGGGTAACACTGGTACGAGTTTCGGCTGCTCCATCCTTTTAGGATAAGGTTCATCGGTCCATCTTCTCCATTTGTCCCAGTGAGTCTTCTGAATCCGGCAGGATTCCTTCTCCGCAGCATCTTCCAACATCTCCAGTAATGTCTCCACGTCCTCACTTCTCCATCTTCTGACCAGGTGTAGATATCCGAAACCACGCCTCATATTAGTATGTTTGGTGCTCTCCTGTAACTGCTGGACATGCAGTCGAACAATTTTCAGCTCCAAAGTGACATTATTGCTGGTGAAGTGCTAGAACTGACCATAAAAACGCACAACATAAATTTCGATGACGGACTATCGATTTTCATGCCTTCCAATCGTGTCACACATCAACGTGCCACACATCATGCGTGAGCTTACATTCTCAGCTTTAAAATGAGCCATGATGGAGTGCATCGGTTATTGCATTTGTTCAGTAGTGCTCCAAGTAAGAAAATTGATCAATTTAAATTGCTATTTTTCAAAAAGGAAACATGTGAGTATGATAATGAATCAGGCACGGGGAAAACGAACTTCTTCCGTGCTCTCTTTTAATACACTGGTCATCAAAATTAGTGATACTGTGAAGTTATCACAAAATCATGACTCTTCTGACTGACAATGTTATATTCTCACTTTTTCATTAAAGATTATTATGTTTAGCTTCTTCAGAATCCTTGAGATGCAAGGAATTCGAATATGCAAGTTGCATTCAAAAAGTTCGATAGTTCTTTTTCAAACTTCTTCAACATTTTTCCTCATTGCCGGTAATGTACACAAACAACAAATAAGGTGAACGAAGGTTCAAACTAAACAATTACCGAGGGCATGTCTTTGTGTCCTCTCATAGCGACTTACCTTGTTTGTGTCCCTTAGCGGCAATGAGAAAATATGTTGAAGAAGTTTGAAAAGGAACTATTGAACCCATTTGAATAAAACTTGAATATTCGCATTCCTTACCTCACAAGGATTTGGAAGACACCTAGACATGAACATTTTTGATGAAAAAATGAGAATATAACATTTTCAGTCAAAAAAAGAGTCATAATTTTGTGATAACTTCACGATACCACTAATTTTTTCCTAGTTCACCGATTTTGATGACCACCATTTCAAACAAGAGTTCAGAAGATGCTCGTTACCTCCTTGCCTGATTCATTATTATACTCATATGCTTTCTTATTGAAGAAATTGCAATTTATGATTGAGCAATTTTCATATTTTGAGGAAATACATACTCGACTGACGCATAGCACGTTGATGTGCGGCACGATAGGAAAACATGAGAATCGATTGAATTTCAGAAAAATTTAGGTAGTCCGTTTCTATATTATCAACTCCGTAGCATGAAATCTGTGTAACGAAGCTTGAAAAATAGAAACATAACCGCAAGAATGGACAAAGTCTGTCATGATAACGATCTCGAATAACGAAGACGTAACCAAATGCGGCAACTATCGCACACAGGTACGTGTACAAATAACCGTTATCCATACGTCTGGAGAAATTGAAAACTGGTTGAACCATATTTGTCGAAAGAGCAAGCGGGGTTCAGACACAGCGCCAGTCCGTTGCAGTAAATCCTCAAACTAAAGCTGTTTTGTAGATTTCAAGAAGGCTTTCTACACTGCACGTCACGAAATGATATGATCGGTATGCAGGCTAAACTAACCAGGACAGGTTTGAAGCATCTGTGCGAGCGGAAGAGTATTTAAGAAATGGTCTGTACAAGAGAAGCGCACACGACAAGGTATTCAGCTTCTTTGCTAGCATAATGATGATAACCGATGTTCAAGATCTATGTTTTATTGATAGCCAATGGCTTTGACTACATTTTGTGATTTGTTCAATGCATTTTAACTAAAAAATGACAAGTTCACCAACCAGCATTTCTTGCTCTACAGAATTAAAGTAAGAGATATAAGGCTCGCCAATGCTTCATAGTAGTAATCCCGTAACAAAATCAAGTGCAAAATGAGGAGCAATGAGTCATCATGCTGACTCAGCCCCCCCCTCTGGAGAGAGGAAGGAAATGGCCAAGGATGTGCTGGGAGGAATGGGTCCGAGAGGAAGAAACTGTTCCCTACCCCCCCTCTGGAACGAGACTTCCAACTTTGGTTGTAGAGATCGTAGAAAGTCGTGTGATAGCTCATTTGAAAGCTATTAGTGAGAAAAATGCATTGGAAAGCTCAGATTGGTCTTATTTTCCTGGGTTTAGAGAGGAAAGTGGCAGGAAAACGCCAGAGTTAGAAAAAGGCAGGTTTTGGATGTTTTGGGATGAGAAAGTCCATTTTTCGGCATGAAGGAGTGCTCGGATGGAAAAACGGAGTGCATATTCGGACGTTTTGGCCAATTTTGGGTCTAGCAACTTGATTTCAGGTCAACCGGAGAGAAAAAGTTCTGACCTCCCCCCTTTTGGAACGAGACTTCCAACTTTGGTTCTAGAGATCGTAGAAAGTCGTGCAATGGCTCGTTTGAAAGCTAAGAGTGAGAAAAATTCAGTGGAAGACACGGCTTGTTCATATCTGCCTTCGTTTGGATGTGAGAGTGACCTTAAGATTTTTGTCCATCACCAAAAAAACGACAGAGTTAGAATTTCTATGAAAATAGCTCTAGCGGGTGAACGAAGCCTCGTACGTAAAAACAGAGAACAGATTTGGAATCAGCGTGCCATTTTGCATCTAGAGGGTGAGTTTCAAGTGAATCGGAGAGAGAAAGTCGAAAATTTTCTTCACACTGGGTCTCTACACGGGATTTTTTCCTGAAAATGTTTAATTGTGGCCACCTTTGGCGATGAATAGCGGAGGATTGGAAGTGAATGAAGAGCTCGGGTTTCTTTTAGGAGCAAGAAAGCACTTTGTTCTCTAGGATCCTATCTTTTCAGATGCGTGGAAGGTTTCGTTTCCAAATGAGAGCATGTTGAATATCGAGTTTTTGCGCATTTTCCAAGATTTTGGAACTTTTGAAAATTTGAGTTTTTTGAGTTTTTTCATCTTGGCTTCTGGTCATCGTAGAGGGTCGAAGGATGTCTTAAATGAAAGGTGAGAGCAAGAAAACATGACTGTCAAAATTTGAAGTCAATCGGAGCACTAAAACCGGAGATAGACGTGTTTGAAGATTTGGATGATGGATATTGCCTCATCAGCTGATCGCCACAAACTATATAAGTGGAAACTCTACTTGTGGAAATCAGTTCTCCCCCCGACTGGGTTGGGGTAGGTGAACTCCGATGATAGCATCGGACATTCCAAATTTCAGCAAACCGACTTAGAAAATTTCAATGCTGATATCAACTAAGGCGTCAGACTTAAAGGTTCGCCAGGAGATGGCCTTCGTCTCCAGGCCATAAAAGATTCCAAAACTTTAAAGGCTTGTAACTTTGCTTCTACAAGTCCGTTTGACTTGATTCAAAAAATGTTCGATCGCTATTGATCAGACCTATACAATTTCGTAAGTAGTGCTGAATGCTGTAAATTTAAATTCATTATTTTTGGAGTTTTTCTGGGATTTTCGACCTTGCTGAAGTCAATGAAGGCATGGTTAAGTGTGTACGAGTCAGTCTTTCTCATGTCTTTACATTATACAAGCGGCTTTTCACTGAAAGTGAGCATGACACGGAGAGTTTTGCTGTAATATTCCACTGACAGGGTGTTTCTTCAGGACGGCGGATGATGCCGTAGTGATAAGTGTGGCAAGGGAGTGTGTAATATTTTAGACCTAAACCGCTGGGGCAACTCATGTTTGGCATTTGACACAGTTCTCAACGTAGCACTTTGAACGCCAATCGGTTGAGTCATAGCTTTCTTGTCATGGGTGGCATCTAAACATCTCCATTGCAAAACGCTTGTGAATCACGGCTTGTTATCCCTCTCTACGGCTTGCTGTCAGCTGATCAAAGTCTGCCAACATCCTGTAAATAACTCCACCGGTTTTCATGTCTGGCTATCAAGTCATTGACGGTGCAAGTCACGGAGATTTTCGGTGTCATACTTCCTGTTGGTGGGCGTTCTTTCGAGACAGCGGTTAAGTCCGTAGCGATGAGCACTGCACGGGACGTGGGCAATGGTAATCCTTGTGAAGCCTCTCTGTGTCATGTCTCCAAGTGGTTGCTTTTCGTCTCAACGTTGTACTCTGACCGCCAGGGCGACATTTAGCTATCTGCCATAGGTTACCTCATAAAATCTCAATTGCACTTGTCTCCCGATAGTTGGCCATACATGCAAGAATCAACCATGCGTTCTGCTTGTCTCTATCACGGAGACGAAATGATCAATGGAATGAAAGGGTCATTCATGCGCCAAAACCCAATCACACGCTCATTTCTCTCTACGCCAGTGAACAAGCTCTTGTGAATGTAGTCAGAAATTTACCATGTTGTCAAATATAAATAGTTTTACTGCAACACAGGTTGATGTATGCTTAAAAAGTTTGATCATGACGTTTTATGAAACACAAATGTCATAAAATGTAAGCGTTGGTGTAGTCAAATAGTTTTACCGCAACGCACGTTTGTGAAAGTAAAGTTTGATCATTGAAGTTTTGTGACTGACCGAACTCATCACAGCACTAGAAAGTTTTATCGAGTAGGTTTTACTGCACAGTGTAGATTGTCTTGTAAGTTACTTTCACAGTGTTAGAAAGTTTTATTGGAGACAGTTGCCAAATGTTCCCTTATTAGAAAATTCAAACTTCATGACTGTTAGATTGCTGAATACTTCATCAGGTTTACTAAAAGCAGTTTTCTACTGCAGTGAGACTAAGAGTTTAGAATGTTATATGAAAACAGTGTTCACCACAGCACTAGAAAGTTTTACTGCACTGTGTAGATAGTTTCACATTGTTAAAGGGTCTTATAGTAAGCGTTGAATGTTTTATAAAACCATGTAAAGTCTTGTCACAAACGTTGAGTGGGTGTGATAGCTAGTTCCATGACATTGAATCCCGTGGGTCCTAAAGTCCATAATCCAAGGATAGGGTCCTCTACGGTTGGATTTAGGGGTTTACGGATTAGGGATTTAGGGTTTTATATCACATGCGCTAACCGTTCGTGTAGAATACGTGAAGCACATGCTCACTTAAAAGTCTAAACGCAAACGTTGAAAAAGTTTTGTAAAATGTTTCTGCAGTCACACTCGCTAGCGTACCAGCTTTACTAAATGTGTTGTTTGCCTCTATCAAATTGAATGCGAGTGTAGACTGTTTTGTAAATTAAGGCAGTCTTAAACGTTTCTGCAGTCTGCATCGACAGCATACAAGTATACACATAGCAACCTGTAACGTTGTAAGTCGAATGCATATGAGTTAGGAAACACTCAAAGCATGTGTGAGATAAATTCAACCTGCTAGATCAAGTGAAACACAAAAATGTCACAACTGTTTTACAGGAAACTTGTAAAGGAGAACTGTGTATAGAGAACCTTTACACTCATCATAGACAGATGAACATATATTGTAACTTCAACTATCTGACATTCAAATGAAATTCGTAAACATGAACCGTTGTGTAAGAAACTTTATGACAATAACTTTATGTTGGTAAAACTTTCATAGATTGCAGCCGCGTTTACAGTTGATATAAGAACCAGTAGAAACGCGTAAGTCTGAGATGCAGTTCAACGACTCGACCACTGAACTAACAAAATGAACAAGTCTGTGTAAATGACCATGACACGTTCATCAGTAGAAAACAGCAAAGCATGCAATGTCATTGAATGATCAAGACTGAGTGACACGTCAGTGGAATTATTTCATGAGTATGAAACAGCGAACATCACATTAGGACTGTCCATGAGCATTAGAGGTTAGAATCAAAGTTTGCCTTTCATGTACATGACAAATGAATACGTGTCTCATTTCTAAACGAATCGTGCGTTGCTTGTAGAATCAACATTGAAACTTGCATCAAGTGATCCGTGGGAATGCAGACGATGTGAAAATGACACACAAATTGACATTTAACATTGCTTGCAATATTCAACACGCTGCCATTCAAAAGCAACTAAAATGTTTATCATAAAACCCATCAGTGAAACAGATGTTCCCTTCCTGTGCACACAAAGAATCACGAGTGCACTCAGTCGCCTGTCTGTCGCGCTACCCCTCAGCAGATAGAGTAGAACACAAAGATGAATGATAACCCTCTCTCTCTCTCTCTCTGTCTGGCACCAGTCTGTCACGTTAAACACATTGAATGTTCTATCGCATTTGTCCAACGAGCAAGGATGCAGGAACGCATCGTCATCTCAGACCTCCCACCTAGCTGATTCCCACACAGCTCATTGCTATCGCGCCGGAAGGGAGATTCACGCGATAAATGCATCTAAGTTTGTTGAGTGGTTGAGGATGGCAGTCAATGAAAATATGTCTTCCCTTTTCTTCCTCCAACCATAAGTTTAGAGTGATTTGATTGCGCGAACCAGACATTTGAAAGGCTGTATCATTCTCATATAAAGCAGAGTCTCTTGCATTTCACTATCATAGTCATGTCCGATAAGCCGAGAGCGTGTGTGATGCCATTTCGCATCGTACATCGTGGAGAAGAATTCCACAGTGATATCCTCACCGTAGATACACACACACATACGCACACACGGAATGTGTATGCAACGACTATTTTTCCTACTATCATGCCCTATGAATACATTCCTTCAAATATAAAAAGAACCCAAGTTAGAAAGTCATGACACCTACCCAACCGGATACAAAGAAGAAAACACACACACAGGCAGACAGAGGGAAAAAGAATATTAAGAAAAAATATTAGATGGCAACTGACCAGATTGATAAGTATGCTGCTTCATGCGTATTATGAAAACATTTACGACAAATATACGGAGACTTAACACTATTTCTCGATGTATCAACCTTCCATTTATGAATATCAATTCAACTATTCATTCAACATAACATACAATGTGAAGTCTATCAATGATCAAGTCTTACTTACATAAGCTTTCAGATGTAAATCAACTGTGATACTTTAACTTGCACTTACATATAACAACTATTTCGTGTGTTCTATCCTATGCACTAAAAACCTACAACGACATTTATTCTATTACACATTGAATCTGTAGACATGATGCATTACATTAAATCCTCGATAACAAATACTATCATAAAACCTTTAGCAGTAGCTGACTTAAAACTTGTCCTGATTCCCACATTAATGTCATCAGTTATTCTTCTATCACATACTCATCAATATGAAAGGCTTGCATTTACTTAACTCTTCATATATTCGTGTCACTTAGTTGCTTTTGGAAATAGCTTTTCATGTACAGTTGGCACAACCCATACTCCAGTCATTACATGCTATTCATACTTTCGCACACATAGTGCCTTGTCTCCATCAACAAATCACTTCTATATGACTTTCACGTGAACTACGTTCATAAACCAACAGTCCTAGTGCCGTGTGATTATATATCGAAATGGTACTGTTGTTTATTCCAACTATGTCACTGATTCAAACAGTTTAGTTTACTACCTATTCATTAAACTTTGCAATCTCAATCTTTGCTTTCGTCGAATATGATCCTCCAGTTTACATGCAACAACTATGATATGTGTTCTATCTTATACACTCAACCAGTAGAGACATTCATTCGGTTACATCCATGAACATGACGTGATAATATTCATATCATCTCAAAACCTTTTAACAGCGCTTGTCTTCAAACATATGCTGAATCCCACATAGCTTGTTTGTTACACTACCGATTCATTTCAATGCGAGCTAATCTTGCATCACCCATTTAATGCGACATAACTTTTCACTTTACTTATTCCTACAATCCTACTACCATGTGTTCTAAACTTCATGAGATCCCTTTCACTTCTATCTCACACTTTATTCATCATATAATCAAGTGAATGAAATTGATGATACATTATCTGACTAAACGCATTCAGCTACATTCTACATGAACAGACATTGCTAACATGGATATATAAAACGCTAGGTCTTGTCATAGGGTTGACTATGCTATGGACTTAGTGATTTATCTATGTAACTTACATTTTTAAAACGGTAAATCCCTAAATCTAAACACTGGGACACCTATCCTATGGATTTAGGGATTTAGGAGTTTTGCTGTATAATTTAGTAAACTTATGTCTCTGTCAGCATACGACTTTTAAAATACAACACTGACTGATGAATGATGTTCATATATTCCTAGCTTGGATAACAAGAAACTTTCATGCGTTGACTATTATATATTTTCCTCATCTACTCTTTACACACTTATTATTCCAGTCACTAAGATACATACAACTCTTCTATTGAACAAGCATCAATCACCTTTCAGCTGACCACATCAAATGTAAAGTGTACAACATAATGAGTAGGTAACTATCACTTATCAACGATATGAAACCTGTCTTTTCACCATGAAATAAATTCTTGCCTCCAAAGTCATTTTAAAAAGCGAACATATGCATCACGTATTCTACACTAAAAGAGATCGTTCATTTCTGTTATATAAAACCCTAAATCCCTATATCCAACGGTAGGTAACCCTACCACTTAGATGATGGACTTTAGCAATATATAGGTAAAGTATAAATTAAGTGACAAGCATTTCAGTGTTTGTAAGATAGGTAAAGTATGAAATATAGTCACAAGCATTTCACTGTTTATAAAGTTAGATATAAAGTTGATGTTTGTAAAGTTTTAAATCATGTTAGAATCCTTTCAGTGTTCGTACAGTTAGAGATAATAGGTCTAACAAGCACGTTAGAATGTTGTTTATACTGAGATCTAAGGATATGACGGTTACATTAGAATTCAAGTGATTGAATGTCATCTTAATGAAGATAGACATGTGTTTATGGCTGCATGTGGTGCAAGTTCGGCTTCCCTTCATTCCATTTCATCACTTGTCCTTCCTCTCTGCATTCCATATCCGAAGATATGTGTCGGGCTTGGGACCGCTTTAGCTGCATTAGAAGGAAGTTCTTATAAGAACTCATAATGCATTCACGAGGAAGTGTGGTGAAACAGTGTGCTGTATGTGTGCATGATGATTTTATGAACTAAAGAACGCCCATCACTCACTCCATCACTGAAAGAAAACATGAACGAGTTGAGATGACAGCCATTCCTATGCATGTGTAAAACTCTTACTTCATCATCTGATATCACAATGACATCCTCACCCGCTACCACTTCCTCACTTTCCGAGTCCTCACTCCACATCATCTCCTCTCTTTCCACCGTCTTGGCTTCGCTCGTCATCGCCCCGGCCTCATTCGTCACCATCTCGGCCTCACTCGCCACCGTCTCGACCTCACTCGCCACCGTCTCGACCTCACTTTCCGCCGTCTCCATCTCTTGCCGTAGTCGACGGCTCATGTCCTCATTCATGGTGAAGTATGAATAATACTTCACGAATTCCACAGTGATATCTTCATCGGAGATATCACTGTGGAATTCTTCTCCACGATGTACGATGCGAAATGGCATCACACACGCTCTCGGCTTATCGGACATGACTATGATAGTGAAATGCAAGAGACTCTGCTTTATATGAGAATGATACAGCCTTTCAAATGTCTGGTTCGCGCAATCAAATCACTCTAAACTTATGGTTGGAGGAAGAAAAGGGAAGACATATTTTCATTGACTGCCATCCTCAACCACTCAACAAACTTAGATGCATTTATCGCGTGAATCTCCCTTCCGGCGCGATAGCAATGAGCTGTGTGGAATCAGCTAGGTGGGAGGTATGAGATGACGATGCGTTCCTGCATCCTTGCTCGTTGGACAAATGCGATAGAACATTCAATGTGTTTAACGTGACAGACTGGTGCCAGACAGAGAGAGAGAGAGAGCGTTATCATTCATCTGTGTGTTCTACTCTATCTGCTGAGGGGTAGCGCGACAGACAGGCGACTGAGTGCACTCGTGATTCTTTGTGTGCACAGGAAGGGAACATCTGTTTCACTGATGGGTTTTATGATAAACATTTTAGTTGCTTTTGAATGGCAGCGTGTTTAATATTGCAAGCAATGTTAAATGTCAATTTGTGTGTCATTTTCACATCGTCTGCATTCCCACGGATCACTTGATGCAGGTTTCAATGTTGATTCTACAAGCAACGCACGATTCGTTTAGAAATGAGACACGTATTCATTTGTCATGTACATGAAAGGCAAACTTTGATTCTAAACTCTAATGCTCATGGACAGTCCTAATGTAATGTTCGCTGTTTCATACTAATGAAATAATTCCACTGACGTGTCACTCAGTCTTGATCATTCAATGACATTGCATGCTTTGCTGTTTTCCTACTGACTTTCTTACGACTTATTTACAAAACATTCTACACTCGCATTCAATTTGATAGAGGCAAACAACACATTTAGTAAAGCTGGTACGCTAGCGAGTGTGACTGCAGAAACATTTTACAAAACTTTTTCAACGTTTGCGTTTAGACTTTTAAGTGAACATGTGCTTCACGTATTCTACACGAACGGTTAGCGCATGTGATATAAAACCCTAAATCCCTAATCCGTAAATCCCTAAATCCAACCGTAGAGGACCCTATCCTTGGATTATGGACTTTAGGACCCACGGGATTCAATGTCATGGAACTATCTATCACACCCACTCAAAGTTTGTGACAAGACTTTACCTGGTTTTATAAAACATTCAACGCTTACTATAAGACCCTTTAACGCTGTGAAACTATCTACACAGTGCAGTAAAACTTTCTAGTGCTGTGGTGAACACTGTTTTCATATAACATTCTAAACTCTTAGTCTCACTGCAGTAGAAAACTGCTTTTAGTAAACCTGATGAAGTATTCAGCAATCTAACAGTCATGAAGTTTGAATTTTCTAATAAGGGAACATTTGGCAACTGTCTCTAATAAAACTTTCTAACACTGTGAAAGTAACTTACAAGACAATCTACACTGTGCAGTAAAACCTATTCGATAAAACTTTCTAGTGCTGTGATAAGTTCGGTCAGTCATAAAACTTCAATGATCAAACTTTGTTTTCACAAACGTGCGTTGCGGTAAAACTATTTGACTACACCAACGCTTACATTTTATGACATTTGTGTTTCATAAAACGTCATGATCAAACTTTCTAAGCATACATCAACCTGTGTTGCAGTAAAACTTTTTTACAACATGATATACTTTCTGACTACAATCACGAATAAAACGTCGATGATCAAACTTTACTTTCTCAAACGTGTGTAACGGTACAACTATTTGACTACACCAAACGTTGCTTTTGCAAACCATGACACACTTTCCAACGACACTCACAAATAAACTTCAATGATCAAACTTTACTTTCTCAAACCAGTGTCGCGGTAAATCTATTTGACCAAACTAGCGCGTACATTTTATGACATTTATGTTTCATAAAACGTCATGATCAAACTTTACAAGTATACATCAACCTGTGTTGCAGTAAAACTATTTGTATTTGACAACATGATAAAGTTTCTGACTACATTCACAAGAGCTTGTTCACTAGCGTAGAGAGAAATGAGCGTGTGGTTGGGTGTGGCGCATGAACATAGGAATGGCTGTCATCTCAACTCGTTCATGTTTTCTTTCAGTGATAGAGTGAGTGATGGGCGTTCTTTAGTTCATAAAATCATCATGCACACATACAGCACACTGTTTCACCACATTTCCTCGTGAATGCATCATGAGTTCTTATAAGAACTTCCTTCCAATGCAGCTAAAGCGGTCCCAAGCCCGACACATATCTTCGGATATGGAATCCAGAGAGGAAGGACAAATGATGACATGGAATGAAGGAAAGCCGAACTTGCACCACATGCAGCCATAAACACAAACACAGAGAGGATTCACAAGGATTACCATTGCCCACGTCCCGTGCAGTGCTCATCGCTACGGACTTCACAGCTGTCTCGAAAGAACGCCCACGAACAGGAAGTATGACACCGAAAATCTCCGTGACTTGCACCGTCAATGACTTGATAGCCAGACATGAAAACCGGTGGAGTTATTTACAAGAGTTTGGCAGACTTTGATCAGGATCAGCTGATAGCAAGCCGTAGAGAGGGATAACAAGCCGTGATTCACAAGCGTTTTGCAATGGAGATGTTTAGATGCCACCCATGACAAGAAAGCTAAGACTCAACCGATTGGCGTTCAAAGTGCTACGTTGAGAACTGTGTCAAATGCCCAACATGAGTTGCCCCAGCGGTTTTGGTCTAGAACATCTCTCCGTGTCATGCTCACTTTCAGTGAAAAGCCGCTTGTACAATGTAAAGACATGAGAAAGACTGGCTCGTACACACTTAACCATGCCTTCATTGACTTCAGCAGGGTCGAAAATCCCAGAAAAACTCCAAAAATAATGAATTTAAATTTACAGCATTCAGCACTACTTACGAAATTGTATAGGTCTGATCAATAGCGATCGAACATTTTTTGAATCAAGTCAAACGGACTTGTAGAAGCAAAGTTACAAGCCTTTAAAGTTTTGGAATCTTTTATGGCCTGGAGACGAAGGCCATCTCCTGGCGAACCTTTAAGTCTGACGCCTTAGTTGATATCAGCATTGAAATTTTCTAAGTCGGTTTGCCGAAATTTGGAATGTCCGATGCTATCATCGGAGTTCACCTACCCCAACCCAGTCGGGAGGAGAACTGATTTCCACAAGTAGAGTTTCCACTTATATAGTTTGTGGCGATCAGCTGATGACGCAATATCCATCATCCAAATCTTCAAACACGTCTATCTCCGGTTCTAGTGCTCCGATTGACTTCAAATTTTGACAGTCATGTTTTCTCGCTCTCACCTTTCATGTAAGACATCCTTCGACCCTCTACGATGACCAGAAGCCAAGATGAAAAAACTCAAAAAACTCAAATTTTCAAAAGTTCCAAAATCTTGGAAAATGCGCAAAAACTCGATATTCAACATGCTCTCATTTGGAAACGAAAACTTCCACGCATCTGAAAAGATAGGATCATAGAGAACAAAGTGCTTTCTTGCTCCTAAAAGAAACCCGAGCTCTTCATTCACTTCCAATCCTCCGCTATTCATCGCCAAAGGTGGCCACAATTAAACATTTTCAGGAAAAAATCCCGTGTAGAGACCCAGTGTGAAGAAAATTTTCGACTTTCTCTCTCCGATTCACTTGAAACTCACCCTCTAGATGCAAAATGGCACGCTGATTCCAAATCTGGTCTCTGTCTTTACGTACGAGGCTTCGTTCACCCGCTAGAGCCATTTTCATAGAAATTCTAACTCTGTCGTTTTTTTGGTGATGGACAAAAATCTTAAGGTCACTCTCACATCCAAACGAAGGCAGATATGAACAAGCCGTGTCTTCCACTGAGTTGGTCTCACTCTTAGCTTTCAAACGAGCCATTGCACGACTTTCTACGATCTCTAGAACCAAAGTTGGCAGTCTCGTTCCAAAAGGGGGGAGGTCAGAACTTTTTCTCTCCGGTTGAGCTGAAATCAAGTTGCTAGACCCAAAATTGGCCAAAACGTCCGAATATGCACTCCGTTTTTCCATCCGAGCACTCCTTCATGCCGAAAAATGGACTTTCTCATCCCAAAACATCCAAAACCTGCCTTTTTCTAACTCTGGCGTTTTCCTGCCACTTTCCTCTCTAAACCCAGGAAAATAAGACCAATCTGAACTTTCCAATGCATTTTTCTCATTAATAGCTTTCAAATGAGCTATCACACGACTTTCTACGATCTCTACAACCAAAGTTGGAAGTCTCGTTCCAGAGGGGGGGTAGGGAACAGTTTCTTCCTCTCGGACCCATTCCTCCCAGCACATCCTTGGCCATTTCCTTCCTCTCTCCAGAGGGGGGGGGCTGAGTCAGCATGATGACTCATTGCTCCTCATTTTGCACTTGATTTTGTTACGGGATTACTACTCTCCATTTATCTGCTACTGGGCTATTTTGAGCTACGAAAGCCTGGGGATGCCTCGATCCAACTCCCTCTGATTTTGATTTTTTCGCAAATTAATCGGTCCCAAAATTATAGTACAACGCAATTGGTGCATACTCGTTATCGGATGAAAAAGACTTTAAACAATGCTCGGAGAATATGTATTCAATTGCATTGCAATCACTAAGTGGCACTGAACACAATCCAAACAAATATTTCTGAAAGCTACTATCACAGTTATAAAACTTGAAGAAAAAGAGACGGTAACTGTTTTTCAAAATGAATGAATGCACCAATAATATCATCAGGTCTGATAATAAGTCCATTTTGACGTAAGATATAGACTTGGGATCCACTATTCGCAGCATGAAACTGACAGTGGTGCTTAAGGGATATTGCTATTATTATGTTAAAGTCGGTTCGCATCCGTCTGCATTTTCACTTCTGTGTCTACAGAAGTCCTTCTGTTTTACAGAATGTGCGGTCTGTAACACAAACTAGGTCTCCGTGCTTACAGAAGCGTTTATGAGAAGAACACAGAATGCTGATTTTATAAAATAAAGACAAGTTGAAAGAAACTCAACTCGTCTGTAAATATAGAATCATCTGATTGGCTAAGTAATGACCACTATACATGATTGGCTCATGTAAATACACAGGGCTGCCGTGGGGATTGAATTTTGAGTCCCCCATCCTCACAGAAAAACCTGTGGGTATCCCCACAGAGTCCCCATACCCGACACAGGATAAGACATATAATTTATATGCTACATTTCCTCAAATGGATAACTGATATCCGAGAATTCAATTCCAGTGAAACTTCCGGCCGAATAGTTTGATATATGCTCAGCTTTGTCACCCTTGATATAACTTTCTTCATAAAGAACATTGCAACACTGTCATTCTTCGCAATCATATGGAACATGTATATCATTGGCAATCATGTAATCATACGGCACATGCACATCACTCAGCGGTGAAGTTTCAAAATGAAAGCGTAGGCTATATAAATTTCTTAACAAGCAACTCGAGATGCCGTCTGCTTTGCTACTTGTGTCTACGGACCTGTCAGAGGAAATCTCGATCTAAGGTCATCAATCACTGTGAAATGAAACTATTTGTAACTTTTGACTATTCGACTATTATTTCTATGTAGGTTCTTCATCAACGAAATAGACTTAATTTTAGGGATCTTCAGGCAGAAGTTTAACTTTTTATTTAAACTAACTTAAGGTGCCTGTTTTTCTCACACCTTCCTTTTATTGCAAGCGTGAGTAGTTTTGCATTACATCTGAGGCAGGGCGATCTATTTTGAGTAGTTTTTGAGCACCGATTCTCGCCCAACCAGAACATACCGGTGTGTTGCGAGAGCAAGCACTATAAATTTTTGTAGAATGTATGAGTCACATATGCAAATAGGAACAGCAGAAAAAGATGAAATCACTAAAAAGATTGAAGATTTCGGACGACCTGTCAAGGGTGTAACAGGATGTCTTTGGTGTAATGAAACTTTTCGCTGCACCATTACTGACCAATGTCCTTGCCATTGACTACTACACCACTGACAACATTCAGAAAATCATTTTTAGATTACTATAAAAGCTGAATTGAAATTCAGTCAGAACGACGACTGCGTTTTCTAGTCCGGGAAGATGATAGGTTTTCATAATTTTGGCTGTATTAAAAATTTATTAAATTTAATTTTAATTTTTAATTTTATTAAAAAAGTTATTCTCTTGTGATGTCGTCCGTTGCGCCATCAAATTAGGTCAAGCATGCGTTATGCAGTAAGCATGCATACTGATCGAGTCAAATGTACATGCAATTCAAAATGTTTGGGGTTTGACTTGGAAGATACGTGGTTCTTGCTTTTTCATTCAGCTGTTGCTCTTTTCATCTAGTTTCTTTTTTTTAAATATGTAATAAATTTTTTTTGAAAATACATAATCAAGTTCTTTTTACAGGCAGAGAAAATTTAAAAGTCACAAGACATAGTCAATTTCACTAAGAGGACTCGATCGAGGTATGCATGACATAATGCTAGTTGCATTTCCCCTTTGAACGGCTAAGCTCAGACGTTGCTTCAGGAACTGAGTTGCTCTGGTCTCTTCGGTGACTGCACTTATTCTTCTTCCGAGCATCCTCACGAAGGCTCGAGCGTCAGTTCCCCATGCTCCGAGAGTCTCCATCGCAAAAGGACAAAAGCAAAAATCATGAGCTAGACTCTCATACTTCCGTCGCTTCTTATCTTCTGCTTTCGATGCCAGAATTCCTCCACCTTGTCTTGAATTTGGGATGTTGCTAGTGGCGAGCGTATCCACGCATGTGAAATCCCACATTAAAGCTCTACCGGTCTTCCAAGGTATCAGAGTCACGCCATCCGGTCTTTTGCCGTCATCACGACTAAGGCCGTGAGGTTCAAGGACAGCAGGTATCCCGGCGGTGGCAAATGATCGTCTGATAATGTCATTTGCTTCACTGTGTCGAATAATTCGTCCACTGTTCAGTTTACAACTCAAACCGTGATTGCCGTAAAGATCGACGTCGGCACCACATCTGCATTTGTGAGGAAAACACACAGGAGCTCCTAGTCGCAGAGCGATGGCAATTCGCAAATTCTCGTTGTTGAGTTTTAGGCCCAAACATGAAATTGGGATTGAATTCAACCATGCACCCGCGTCTGGAGAAGATACGCAAAGCAAGCGACTTCTGTTTACTGGGTCGGATATTTGGCTCAAAATTTTCTCAAATTTGTCGTCGATTAAGGGTTTGTCCCATGAACGTTGTAAAGACCTCAATTGATGTTCTGGCTCATTTTGACTTGGGAGCTTTACTTTCCAAGAATGAAGGGCGTCAAGCTTGTCCTGATCAGATTGGAAACCAGGTAAAACATCTCGTAGAAAAGCTTCTACACCGTGTGAAGATGCCAGAAAAGCCGGAAGAGCCACGTCCGTTGCCCGTCTAAGACCCAAACCTCCCTTTGAGACCGGGAAAAAAGCTTGATCACAGGACCGAGGAGGCAATGGGCAGTTGAGTATGTTCTCTAAAGCACTTCGTTGAAGATCATCGAATCTAATTAACAAATGAGGGAATTGATAAAATGGAAATGTTCGCAAAAGATATAAAAGTTTCGGTATTGAGAAACAGTTTTTCAATATGTAGAAAGCACTGTGGGAGTCAATATCACTTAGACAATCAATGAGTATATTGATAGAATTGAGTTTGTCCGTGAACACCGACCCGGCACTTTGAGGGAAAAGAGGCGATCCCAGGAGTGTAGCATCTATCATTGAAATAGCCTTCATATGATGGAAAAAGGAGGATGTGACAGAAGTTGTTAGAGACATTGGGTCATACACCTCACACTTTTGCAAGTTCATGCTTAGACCGAGGTCCGCCTGGAGAGCAATGATTGTGTTCAGGTCCTTTGTCACTTCAGCCACAGTGCCTGCGATACATCCGTCGTCTAAGTACCAACAATTGACTTTACTTGTCAAACTTTTGACCATATCATTTATCGCCAAGGAGAAACCGACCGGACCCTGTTGCATGCCTTCCCTCGATAAAAGGATTTCACCATCAATAAAAAGGTTAGTGTCGTTATTGTACATTTGCCACATAAAAGGAAAAATACTGCTGGCTCTTTCTTTGACCTTATGCAGAACCATATCCCTTCTAATAGTATTGAAGGCGTTAGAAAAGTCAACTTTGATCATCACGAAAGGTTCGTTGATCAACAATTTCTCTTTCAAATAATTTCGTATTGTGTGTACTATGGCCTCCGCACCTTTTGGTGAGCCAACACACATCTGATTGGGATACAAGGAGTCTTTCAATTCTTTGATGGTCTTTCGAGCTGCAATTTTACTGGTAAGTCTGCGATACACAGTTCCCACTGCAATAGGGCGTACGTCATTGTTTTGTTTTGACAGTGCAAAAAGCGACGAACCATACAAAAAGGGAATGATTTCGGTAGGAACCATGCCAGCAAGCATCAAATTGCTCAGTCTTGTAATTGCCGCCAACAAACGACTACCTGGATCTCCACAAGTTTTTGCAGTAAGGTCTTTTAAATGTTGAGGTTCGAGCAGGTCCGGTCCACTGGCAGAACCCGGAGGAAAACTAGATATTCCTCGACGAACTTCAGCTTCATCACATTGTAAGGATTGTTGAAATCCTCATTTAGATTGATAATGGGCAAATCGGAATTAGATTTACGTGGAAGGTGCTTTTCTATTATCTTATTGAGAGTTTCTTCGTTGCTTGGTAAGATATTATCGTCTGAGGAAAGAATCCGAATAGCACCTTTGACATCTCCCTTTTCTATTTTCCTTTGAGCCAATTTTGTGAGCTTCTCCTTTGAAAAGATAGATTCTTTATTACGGGGAGAGACCTCTGTTTCGAATTGATCCAGAAAAGGCTGTGATAAATATGAAGCAATTCGTCTGTTGATGACAGAGGAGAGGGACCGTTGATGTCGGCTAGACGACTTGGGTTTAAATAGACATTGAGATGGGAAACGTAAAAGATTTATCCAAGAGTCAACGGTATTCATATCACACACCGATGCTATCGAGGTTTGAAGAGCGTTTGCTGCTTGAGCTCTTGATGCTTTGGGGATTCTGTATAGAACAGAACCTCTCTGGAAATTTTTGAAAATAGTCATCAAATCACGATTGCTTGGATTATTTACAGAGTTTGAAGATGCAGGTAACATATCATGATGAGATTGTCTTGAACTGACGTTTATATTCTGTGAACTATCGATCTCAACAGAAGGTCTATCATTTGTTATGAAGGTTTCATTAGAATTACAGGTATGCTTCCGTAACGTAGAAAAATTCTTGTTGCAGGTATTGCATACAACTCGCTTGTATTGACTGAAAAACGTATTGGGGATAGTATTTCGATCTGACAAATGCATATTCACATGTTGGAAAAGGCTTTCAGTTGATGAATAAGACCGGTTGCATTCCGATACTGGGCATAGGAATGTTAGAGTGGAAGACATGATACCAAAGGTTCGTGTTGAAAATATTAAAACTAGAGAACGTAACAGCACGGATTCGAACCAGCGACTTCAGTGCAGTTGCGTCATGACACTAACCACTCGGCTACTTCAGCTTTGGACGATTTGTATGTACACGTCGAAGATAATCCGAAAAAACGAAAAGTCGGTACATAAACAGCACGATTGATTGACGGCAAGATTTGACCGGCAGACAAGGCTGCTGACGTGTACACGCTATGACGGACTGAACAGTCTTCAGCCAAGAGGTCACAAGAAGAGAATAATCCAAATAGCGAATGAGGATGAGCACGGATCAAAATGACTATGGGACAGTGATGCTTCTCAGATGATGACAAATCCAACGATGTAAACTTTACCATAAAACGATCGGTGAAAGACTCAAAAACGGAGAAAACCATACAACTTGCCGGAGAAACAACAGAACACGACCTCGCACATCGACAGTTAATATGTTGGCTTTATTATTTATATATGTTATTGTTATATATGTTGGCTTTATTGATATATATATCTAGTTTCTTGGCTTTCAAGATCTTCTGCTTTGCATGAGCAATTTACTATCATCCTTAAATGCAATTATTACAATGTTGATTATGGTAATAAAGACATGTATTGGCTTCAAATTGAGACCGCATTTGCTAACTTCTGTTGGATAATTAGAAAGTTATGCTTCTATAAAATCGCATTTGGTGCAAGATTAGACACGAGAAGATGATTGGAGTCGC
Organism: Prostheceraeus crozeri; assembly: GCA_907163375.1. Taxonomy (NCBI): domain Eukaryota; kingdom Metazoa; phylum Platyhelminthes; order Polycladida; family Euryleptidae; genus Prostheceraeus; species Prostheceraeus crozeri. The sequence goes on from CAJQUW010010391.1 coordinate 101,793, forward strand.
ACCTCATAACTTTTTCAACATATCCTGCTAATATCGCCTTAGGCCTACTTTATTTTCAAATCATCGAGGTTTTCTTATACATTGAATTAGCTCAGAATTTTGATGTGCTTCTGTGGGGACACGTAGGTACCCCCACCGAAAGGTCGATTACGTAAAACTATGCATTTACAAGAGCTCAGAACGAGATTATGACCATTGAAAAGTGCCTTCACGACATAAAAATTTAAGTTTTCTGCGGAGCGGAATGACACATGTATTATTTGCTTTATGCGTTAAATATAACAGATAATTTATTAAGACTTGTTTTGTCGTGATAAGTTTTAAATGGTTAATCGGCTCTATCACGTGAGCGCAATTAAATCATATAGTCATTATGAATCAGTGATTTAATCTGTATGTACCGCAGGATTTACCGGCGATTACACTGGCATAAAAAGGCATGTGAATTAGACTCCATTCATTTATACCATAGCACCAGATTACAGCGTTCTTCCCCTTCAGACGTCACTGAGACGTCCAGGCCATTATTGGTCATTCAAAGTCATTGTCAATTTGTTGCGGATGTGAAATCAGCACAGATATTTCATAGAACAGAAGCGGTGAGATGGCAAGCTGTTTGATAATTAAAAGTCAGAATTTATTGAGTGATAAAATGTCAGTTCTGACTGTTTCTAGTGAATGTCAAAAATCATGACAATCCCCACAGAATCCACATAGAAGCGCTATGGGAGCTGTGGGAGTGGCTTCAGCACCCATGCCCACCCCATACCCATGGGTACAACCACAGAATCCCCAGACCCACTGCAATCCTGTAGATACATAGAGCTGCAGCGGAGAATGAAGTGTGTGTGTAGGTGATTTCAATCACAAAGAATTTTGAAGAAATGCTATTGAACGAATTACGAACTCGAAGTTGTCTCTACGGTATTAGAAGCAGTGGTTATAAAGACAACGGAAAAAGAAGATCAGCATAGGCCGAGATAGCGGGATCGATTGGAGGTGCACGTGCCGAAAAGTGTCAAGTTCGCTTCCAATACCTGCGAGGAGAGCGTAGCCGCCAGAGACGGTCATTGAAGAACAGTAGTGGACAAGCAGCTACGAATTCGAGGCTGAGTCCAATTTGTCATCAGATGACTTTTCTTGATGACTTCATCACAACGAGGAAGAACACAGCGAATCTCACAGCTCTCGGCGATGCAGAATCTGAAAATGTTGCCTCAGATGGAAGCCAATCCGACGACCAGAGAAGTGACAAATCTTTGGCGATGGACGAGCGACCGCCCGACTCCAAACTCCGAAAGCATGGCTCGTTCGAATATAAAATGGACGAGACTTTGAAAATGTGTGCCAATCTTCTGAAAAGTGAAACGAAAGAAGAGTGCCAAATATTCAAAAGTGAAGGACTCAGGTCAATGCCGATGGATAAGCACCGCTTCGCTATGCTCAAACATCAAGAGCTTCAATACAACATTCAGCAAGGATTTATAGTTCCGCCAAACGTGCGCCTACCCATGCCACAGCAACAGTGTTCGACGGCTACAACACAACATGTTACAACACCAGCAAGTGCAAATGCAAATGGACTTTCAGTGACTCAGTTATATGAACCATCTTCTGAGTCTGCCAAGATTTACCTAAACTTGGGAATTACATGTGATAGATGTTTCTTGGATCAAATAGTATTTTCATTAGTAAATTCAATTTGCATCAGTCAACATAAAATGGAGAAAATATCGCTGAATTAATTAAACGATTTATCGATTAATTAATTCAATTAAAATAATTAATCATTAACCACTTCTTTGCACACACAATCTATCTAATGATGAATTAACTAAACTTCAAAATATCGTAGTATTAAAACAACAATAAATGAGATGGATGACCATTACAATAGCAACCGCTTCCAGGCGACCTCGGACAAGCGATCTAATGATTCAATGCCTCCGGCTTTCACGAGGTCGAAATGATATTTCAATGCGCCTTGCTCTTGGCACCACCATGAAAAATGGCTTGCCAGCTGGGAATCGAACCCAGTCTTCGAACTGCTAACGCGGCATGAAGATCACCAAGACCAGCGAAGCACACCCTCCATGATCGTGTGAAGAACAAGTAAAGCTTTCAGCGCGCATTATGACGTTGCCTTCCTGGTTAGCAGTTCGAAGACTGTGTTCGATTCCCAGCCGGCAAGCCATTTTTCATGGTGGTGTCAAGAGCAAGGCGCATTGAAATATCATTCGACCTTGTGACGGCCGGAGGCATTGAATCAATCATTAGAGATGACCACTATTATTTGCGAACTCTTTCGCAGATAGATAATTATATAACAATGCAGTCATCACATCAGATAAAATTCTGCCACGGTACAGCACCTGCAGGAGAAAGAAAAAAATCAGCAAATTCATCTCTGAGCGAGATAAGCTCATGTGCCGACATATTTGATCCAACACGACCAATTTCAGAGGCGCCTGATGTATTATCCTCTCTCCATCGCCCAGGAATAAGCAATCCGTCAATATCGTCACGATCAAGTAAATCAGGTGTCATGTAATTACGATTTCCGTCATTTACATTAGAATTCTCAATTTGCAAATAATAGTGCAAAACAAAAGCTGCTTTTACAAAAGTTCCACAATTTTTAATGCTTCAATTGATCCCGGGCGACCAAACAATGTCCATCTCGAAACTAACACCCCAAAACTGTTTTCAATCATCAAACGCCGTGCACGTGACAGGCGATAGCTACATGTTTTTTCTCGATTCGGTAATAAAGCTCGTCCACGAGAGGGAAAAATGCGCATCAAACATTTTTTAATGGAAAAGCTTTGTCACCGATTATTCTCAACTTCAGTTTCACTCACTCGTTCAGCTAGCGGGATGTTGATAGTATCATCCATCAAATTGAGTAGAAGGTCGGAGTCATAGACTAAGTATATTAGGTAGAGTGATAACTCCGCATTTATTAAATCCCCAATGTGTACACCAGGGCTGTGGAGCCGATGCGTTATCTCATCGGCTCCGGCTCCACGACACTGATGTGAAAGGCTCCGGCTCGGCTCCGGCTCGGCTCCGGCTCGGCTCCGGCTCCGACTTCAAATTCAGGTTCTATCTATACTGGTTATCCTGGATCCGTTGAACGGGTTTTTTGGATGACGGTGTGGCCTTTAGAGGCTTGCTACAATCATCAAATTAGTTTTCATTAACAAGCAACGACTTAAGTTAATAATAAAAATGATAATAGCCTAATATAATGACAAATAGCATACTTGTCATATATTTTTGCATGAATTGATTATCTCTGAAAGATGAAATAAAGTTATAGCCAGGATTGGTTAAATTAGATAAAGATCTCCTGCACTGGCTAAATATAAATTGGCCTAGCCTGCAACCAGTCTACTACGAGGCTACATTAAGTAAGACTACATGAGTGATGATGATATACCTAATTAGCCGTCACAGGGGCCGAATAGTAGCATAAGCTTTTTAACAAAGCTTGAATATGAAACTGGATAGCGTATGCCTCTAAATAGCTTATAGGGCCTGTATCTACTCGAACATGGAAAGGGCATCGGCTATATAGCCAAATATACCGTATCAATAAAGATATCAATTGCTTTATTGGATATTAATGTGTATATAGACTAGCTTAGGTTGTTATTGTTATTTGTTATTGCCTTTATTCAATAGTCTGTTGGTCCATGAATAATATGATCGGTGGGTAGCCCACGACTCATCATCTGTAGAAATTGTAATTTAGATAGCCTCATTGCAGTGTAGGCTAGAAATGTACAATTGAAAATTATACTTAAAAAAATTAAAAATATCTAATTTAGGACAAGTTTTGTAATTCTATGCAGCATACTTAATACGTTAAGGCCTAACTTACATTATATTAATTTCGTATTTTTCATTATGGCGTAAAGTTGCACTAAATAATTCATCAATGATTCATGTATATTATTATATTCAATTTATGTATAACACATTACCACTATTCCTCTGATGATGGTTAGGCTGATGAAACTGAACTCGGAGTATCACACAATATGTTGCAGGGTGCTATGCATAATAAAAATTTGACTGCGAGCACCGAGCAGAAATCCCATCTACTTTGCTAGCTTTCGAATGCGCGTGCGGTTTAATGTCACAGACAATAGAAAAGGGAGGTCAAAAGGCGCCTTTATTGAGAGCGTCTCAGTCTTTCTTTATTGATTACATATAAGTCAGCATGATATCAGCATAAAGTGTTGACAGACGGAAAAAATAATAATGAAAATTCTTGAAATCCACAGGTCTATGACATTTGAGGAAATATTATTACACGATACGGCTCTTGTGCAGTCCTCCCCCCCCCCATTTTTTCTCTGGTCAAAAGATGCAGTACCATTGGATGTCCGTTTCAGCATCACCGGTTTGAGAGAAGCATTCCATGCTGTTGTAAAAATCTACGTGGGTAATTGCGATGTCATGGTCGCAAACTTCGTCAGCAAGTCAACATTGTAATTTGCCTTCGGGTTTTTCGCATTGAAATTTCCTTTGAAGTCAAAGGAAATTCATTGTGAATGAGATACCTTTAAAATAATAGGGCGCTACCAGAAGTGGCTGGGTCGCTTATTGCTATAGCCATGTGAGGACTTGTAGTCAGGTCATTCGTGTGAGTGTGAAGAGTTATCCCTCCAATCAAAATTGATCAAATTGAATAATCGATTGTTTTGAAAAATGTTGGTGGGGGACTGCACAAGAGCCTACAATACAATCTAAGGAAATTGGCATTGTCACAGATGCCAGTAGCTTCTGCCAGTAGCCATACCGATAGATGATAGCCTACATAGTAACCGTATTAGATTTAAGACATTGCGCAAGAAATGCAGCTATATTATCTTTGCTGACTGAACTGGAAATGTGTACATAAATGACTGGCGACTTGTCTGTAGGAATCTACAATCATCTAGTTAGCATGCATATAACAAGTCTTCAAATTAATGGATTTTGGAGAATACGTTGTCAATATGGAAATTAGTCTTACGAAACATGTGCAATAAAAAAATATTACACATGTGTGTAAATATATAATAGATATAATACAAAAGAAGGCGGCAACTGCAAAGAAAGATATCGTGGAGGACAGATCATTGGTATACTTAAAAGACATATCTTTAGATTTCAAATGATTTAATTTTTTTATGATGCCAATTAATAACTTTCAAAATTCTAGATTTATATCAAAGCTCAAACTATCGGAGCCGGAGCCGGAGCCCTTGTGATAAATCGGCTCAGGCTCCGACCAAAACCATCGGCTCCTTAAGGCTCCGGCTCCGGCTCCGACAAAAACCATCGGCTCCTTAAGGCTCCGGCTCCGGCTCCGACCAAAACCATCGGCTCCTTAAGGCTCCGGCTCCGGCTCGGCTCCGGCTCCACAGCCCTGGTGTACACACTTTCGCTTTTATTAAATGAACTCAAGGGAGGGAGATACAGTTGTCAATTGTCACCAATTGTGAGATATGCAAATTATTGCAGCTTTGAAGAAATTACCATGGAATTGAGTGATCATCATTGTAGTGCAGAAGGAATAATGGTATCTTACAGATCCTCCGTGTCATGACAGCCTTGGAGAGGTAGCGTTTGTTACATTAGCAACTTGATGACCTGCTATTGCTTTCTTGCTCAACCTCAAGAGAATCTTCTAAAGCGAGATCACATCATAAGCAACCTGCCACTGGTAGAGCAAAATAACAATCAAAGACAATGATTTCAATTAGCCTTGAAAGATGTAAATGGGTCCACATCACTATTCAGATTAATGAAGTGAAGCATAAATTTAGTGAATCATAAAATCATGCCGGTGAAAATTGAATTAAAAACTTGACATTTCATCCAAGAAAGCACGAATAATATCGCGACTTTTTCATGGACTTTCATTGTAATATAATACACATCATGAAATTCCCTTGATAATCAGCTTAATTTCTGCTTAGTTAGGATGCTTATTAACAAATATTCATTCCTTTTGATATCCAACTTGTTTCATACTACTTAAAAGGGGTTTCTGTGTCGGTAGTATATAAATTGGCAAAAATTTAGCTTTTTAAAAATTGCCCAAATAAGGTTTTGGACCACAGGAACGCAAAAAATTGAATCTTTTCATATAAAAATTGTCACTATATGCAGATGCCTTTTTGAGTTGACTACTCTATGATCAGAGTTTCTGAAAGCTCCATCAGCCCCTTCGTGCCCAGTACTGCTGAAATTTACATATGTCAACACATGCCGTGAGTCGCAGATTGTTAATACGAGCGTGCTAAATCTGTGCATGTAATTATAAAATTCGGATCCTGAAGATTTCGGGCACTGAACGTGGAAATGTTTGGCGTCGATAGCTCCTATACAGTGGAGAAAGTTCCAATGTTCTCAGAATCCATCCGCGATTTCAGTCCATTCTTCCTGAGTAGATGGCCATTTAATGTATTTGTTGGCCATAACATTCCATATAACCTCACGCGTCTCTCGCAGAATGCAGCTCATTGTTGATCGACCGCGGCGGAATCGAAAAGATAATACCATTTTTGAACATCCAGCAGATAAATACACCAAAAATATAGCTAGTCGCCATTCAGGGTACACTGGCTCTCTGAAAGAGTTCTTTTGTAAATTATCACGAAGAAGTGACAACAGATGATCGAATCGCGAAGGAACCATACGAAAATATTGGAAATACATTTGCTTGTCATCTTCACGTAAATGGGGAATTAAGGCCACAAATTCATTGTATTCTTCACGCATATGATATGCTGTCCGTATCCACCATCGACGTTGTTTCCATAGAGTAGGGATATATAGGCAGAGCGTCGAGTCAAAAAAGTATCTGTATACAGTAAAAAATTTTATATGAAAACTTACAGTTTTTTGCGGAGATTACGCTCCTGTGGTCCAAAAAATTATTTAAGCAGTTTTTAAAAAGTCAAAATTTTGCCAAATTATATACCAGCGAGATGACTCCTCTATGTAAGTATTATGAAACAAGTTGGATATCAAAAGGAATGAATATTTGCTGATAAGCATCGTAACTAAGCGGAAATCAAGCTGATTATCAAGGGAATTTCATGATCCGTATTATTATAATGGAAGTCCTCATGGAAAAGTTGTGATATTATTCGCGCTTTCTTGGCTTTCTTTTTTCATTTCAATTTTCACCGCCATTATTTTATGATTCATTAAAAATTCATGTTTTATTTCTTGAATCTCAATAGTGGTTTGGACCCATTTGCAACTTTCAAAGTCAATTGAAATCATTGTCTTTGATTATGTGATTTTGTTCTTCAAGTGGCAAGTTGCCTGTGATACATGTGATCGCGCTTAAGAAAATGCTCTTGAGGTTGAGCAATAGGAACCCATCGAATTGCTAATTTGACAAACATTTAATCTCCAAGGCTGTCTTGACACTGAGAATCTGTAAAATACCATCGTTCCTTCTGCATTACAATCATGATCAATCAATTCCGTGGTAATTTCTTCAAAACTGCAAAAATGAAATCGAAAGTGTATACACATTTGGGATTTATAATATGATAAATTCTTCAAAAAACCAAGTTCTCTTCAATTATTTTATTGCGAGTTTTCAGGTGAATGCTCCTCCCGTCTTCAGGCACGTACAGAGAGTGACTAGAAGCTGACGTTAAGCATGGAATACCGATTACAATTCAAAAATCACAGGACACGCTACTGACACTGTCCACGTAATAATACGCAAGACATTCTACTAACACTAATTCTTGCGTATTATTACGTGGACAGTGCCAGTAGCGTGTCCTGTGATTCTTGAATTGTAATCGGTACTATTCCATGCTTAACGTCAGCTTCTAGTCACTCTCTGTACGTGCCTGAAGACAGGTGGAGCATTCACCTGAAAGCTCGCAATACAATAATTGAAGAGAACTTGGTTTTTGAAGAATTCATCATATTATAACTGCTAGTTGTTCTCTGAGAAGAAGAATATGGGTGAACTCATTTGGGATTTAATAAATGCGGAGTTACCTCTCTATGATATACCTACTCTATGGTTGTTTCCTACGATATTTTTTCTCATCAAATACACTTGTCGCAATACCGTGAGAACTAGAAAAACACGTTTTCTTGAATCCATAATTCGAATGCGACAGTCGGACAACCATCAAACAACTGAGAAATACAGACACAAACACATACCTTCATCAACAACTTCTTTACCTTTGTGAAACATACTCGATGAATCATTCCCCTTTTGTGAGTCTGTCAAACAGACACACAAGCTCTGTGTTTACAGAGAGATGCTTTGTCTTGTAAATGCAGACTCATGTGAGCCCGCCTTTACAATTGTACACAAATGTATTCCTCGAAGAATGAACATGATGATTGTAACTTTATTTATATTGAGTCAATGGTCTGTAAGTAATTTAAATTGCTTAAGATGCCTAATTCTGTAAGAAACAGACAAAATGTTTGATATTCAAAGTATTATTTTTGAAAGTTCAAATTTCTTTTGCTGCCAATGCCTAGATTTGAAACTTCTGATTGGTTGTCGGAAATACGGAACTAGAGTCGGGAGTAGCAGGTATTGAGCAATATCAAAGATTGTTCGCAATATATTCGTTGTATATTCGAATATGCATCTCCGGTCTTCTTTCATTTGCCAACTTCACTTGGATCTCAATTGGAGCGATTTCAAAACCGAATGTACAAGCCTGTGTTTTCTCTACCCAGACATACTCGCTCCTCCAATTGTGTTTGTCACAGATTTCCGCAGATCAAGTATCGTCGATTTCAGGCTTGAAAATGTTTCGGGAAGCTTGTGTGACCCACAATACATTCTGCATGAGAGGATGCCTCAACATTCTTCTCGAACTCATCGACCGATCATGCCACATTCTCGTATACTTCAAGCCGCCTCAATTCTTTTTTTCCTTAAATTGCTGTGCCATTGTGGAAAGCCTGATAATGCCATGAGTCTTCACCTTTTCCTTTTTGTATTTACATTATGTTATTTGATTGACTTAAAAGCTGTACTTGATATGATTTCTATTGTCTCAATAAATATATCATATCTTCTCATTACTTCAATATGCAGGACTCTCCAGAAGAGCCTCCGATAAATCAGGGTTAGCATATTCATAGAATGAAGTAAATTATATATAGTTTTATACTCGCAATTTTTGAGAAAAACTAATGCAATTTTCGATAAGTAACAGTAAATTTAGTTTCACTTTCTATGAATCTGTTCAAAATATTCAAAGATGTGGTGAAATTTCTACGTCAAATACAAATGCACAGATTCCCAACATGTCCATGAACACTCCCATGCTCCGGCTTTTCCTGCAAAAATCATTTTCATTGAATCCAAAATACACTTATCTACATCTGAGTGGCAATCTACATCCACTCAAGTCGTGACACTATTTACAACCGAGATGGTGGCTATTAAGTGATATTAAGAATCAACTTATCTCTTTGCACAGCAATAACCACATAATTAGACTGGTCGTCTCTTCTTCTGATTGACTAGAAGGGAGGCATTGGAACATGTAACGTTGATGAAATGGCGCAATCTGCCGACATAATTAATACCATAGCAATCGAACAATGAGCAGCCAGTTCAAAATCAAACACCACAAGTTGTGCAAAGTTTCAGTGACTATTATCAACCGGATCACACAGGTAAGAGACACAGACGATGTCAAGTTCTACAGAGAAGTTTGTGAACGTTTTTTCATGCGCCTGCTAACTTTTTTTGAAATGATCGGAGGGCCCAACACTATCGATAAAACTTTTGCGCAATGATCGGAGCATTTTGAAGGAATTCAGAGCAATCCGCAAGCGACGCACGACTTTTTTTCCTATCTCTGTAAGGTATTAGGAATTCCTTTTTGCCCACCTAATAGGTTCCTCGATGTGCCGTCCTTTTCGTATTAATCACACTTCTAGCAAACCGACGCAGATAAACAAAATATTTAATTCTGTGGTTCCAATGTTCCCAGAATCCATCCGCGATTTCAGTCCATTCTTCCTGAGTAGATGGGCATTTAATGTATTTGTCGGCCATAACATTCCATATAACCTTACGCGTCTCTCGCAGAATGCAGCTCATTGTTGATCGACCGCGGCGGAATCGAAAAGATAATACCATTTTTGAACATCCAGCAGATAAATACACCAAAAATATAGCTAGTCGCCATTCAGGGTACACTGGCTCTCTGAAAGAGTTCTTTTGTAAATTATCACGAAGAAGTGACAACAGATGATCGAATCGCGAAGGAACCATACGAAAATATTGGAAATACATTTGCTTGTCATCTTCACGTAAATGGGGAATTAAGGCCACAAATTCATTGTATTCTTCACGCATATGATATGCTGTCCGTATCCACCATCGACGTTGTTTCCATAGAGTAGGTATATATAGGCAGAGTGTCGAGTCAAAAAAGTATCTGTATACAGTAAAAAATTTTATATGAAAACATGCAGTTTTTTGCGGAGATTACGCTCCTGTGGTCCAAAAAATTATTTAAGCGGTTTTTAAAAAGTCAAAATTTTGCCAAATTATATACCAGCGAGATGACTCCTCTATGTAAGTATTATGAAACAAGTTGGATATCAAAAGGAATGAATATTTGCTGATAAGCATCGTAACTAAGCGGAAATCAAGCTGATTATCAAGGGAATTTCATGATCCGTATTATTATAATGGAAGTCCTCATGGAAAAGTTGTGATATTATACGCGCTTTCTTGGCTTTCTTTTTTCATTTCAATTTTCACCGCCATTATTTTATGATTCACTAAATTCATGTTTCATTTCTTGAATCTCAATAGTGGTTTGGACCCATTTGCAACTTTCAAAGTCAATTGAAATCATTGTCTTTGATTATGTGATTTTGTTCTTCAAGTGGCAAGTTGCCTGTGATACATGTGATCGCGCTTAAGAAAATGCTCTTGAGGTTGAGCAATAGGAACCCATCGAATTGCTAATTTGACAAACATTTAATCTCCAAGGCTGTCTTGACACTGAGAATCTGTAAAATACCATCGTTCCTTCTGCATTACAATCATGATCAATCAATTCCGTGGTAATTTCTTCAAAACTGCAAAAATGAAATCGAAAGTGTATACACATTTGGGATTTATAATATGATAAATTCTTCAAAAAACCAAGTTCTCTTCAATTATTTTATTGCGAGTTTTCAGGTGAATGCTCCTCCCGTCTTCAGGCACGTACAGAGAGTGACTAGAAGCTGACGTTAAGCATGGAATACCGATTACAATTCAAAAATCACAGGACACGCTACTGACACTGTCCACGTAATAATACGCAAGACATTCTACTAACACTAATTCTTGCGTATTATTACGTGGACAGTGCCAGTAGCGTGTCCTGTGATTCTTGAATTGTAATCGGTACTATTCCATGCTTAACGTCAGCTTCTAGTCACTCTCTGTACGTGCCTGAAGACAGGTGGAGCATTCACCTGAAAGCTCGCAATACAATAATTGAAGAGAACTTGGTTTTTGAAGAATTCATCATATTATAACTGCTAGTTGTTCTCTGAGAAGAAGAATATGGGTGAACTCATTTGGGATTTAATAAATGCGGAGTTACCTCTCTATGATATACCTACTCTATGGTTGTTTCCTACGATATTTTTTCTCATCAAATACACTTGTCGCAATACCGTGAGAACTAGAAAAACACGTTTTCTTGAATCCATAATTCGAATGCGACAGTCGGACAACCATCAAACAACTGAGAAATACAGACACAAACACATACCTTCATCAACAACTTCTTTACCTTTGTGAAACATACTCGATGAATCATTCCCCTTTTGTGAGTCTGTCAAACAGACACACAAGCTCTGTGTTTACAGAGAGATGCTTTGTCTTGCAAATGCAGACTCATGTGAGCCCGCCTTTACAATTGTACACAAATGTATTCCTCGAAGAATGAACATGATGATTGTAACTTTATTTATATTGAGTCAATGGTCTGTAAGTAATTTAAATTGCTTAAGATGCCTAATTCTGTAAGAAACAGACAAAATGTTTGATATTCAAAGTATTATTTTTGAAAGTTCAAATTTCTTTTGCTGCCAATGCCTAGATTTGAAACTTTTGATTGGTTGTCGGAAATACGGAACTAGAGTCGGGAGTAGCAGGTATTGAGCAATATCAAAGATTGTTCGCAATATATTCGTTGTATATTCGAATATGCATCTCCGGTCTTCTTTCATTTGCCAACTTCACTTGGATCTCAATTGGAGCGATTTCAAAACCGAATGTACAAGCCTGTGTTTTCTCTACCCAGACATACTCGCTCCTCCAATTATGTTTGTCACAGATTTCCGCAGATCAAGTATCGTCGATTTCAGGCTTGAAAATGTTTCGGGAAGCTTGTGTGACCCACAATACATTCTGCATGAGAGGATGCCTCAACATTCTTCTCGAACTCATCGACCGATCATGCCACATTCTCGTATACTTCAAGCCGCCTCAATTCTTTTTTTCCTTAAATTGCTGTGCCATTGTGGAAAGCCTGATAATGCCATGAGTCTTCCATTGTTATTTGATTGACTTAAAAGCTGTACTTGATATGATTTCTATTGTCTCAATAAATATATCTTATCTTCTCATTACTTCAATATGCAGGACTCTCCAGAAGAGCCTCCGATAAATCAGGGTTAGCATATTCATAGAATGAAGTAAATTATGAAAATACGGAGAAGCGACTTCACGTATCCGGTATTATATCGATAGAGAGTAAAAAACCAAGTTTCAACGGATACAAAAGAGAAAAGATATTATATTATACGACGTTTCGCCTTGCAGGCTTGGTCACGTATGAATGTACGGAAAGACACATGAGAGATGAAGTAATACACAATGATATAAGTTCACACGTATTTACAGTAAAAACAAGTGTTCCATACCTCAGTAAGATATGGAATAATTAAAATACTACTACCTAAAATACAAACAGCATGCGAAAACTGAAAATAGGACCTAAAGAAGAAATTACATACACATAGACCTTAACTTTCATAAACAATACTGCGACCAGTACAACCATTCATCAAAGTATAAGGTTCTTCTTTGGAGATGTACATACCTTCAAGTGTCTTTCTTCTATTGAAATGGCTTAGGCCAGTATGTAAAATCTCCCAATTAATGTTAAATGTCGGTTGTAGACCACAATGTTCTTCATCGAAGTGAGCTTGTACTGCTGAGTAGGATTTCTTGTAAAGATGCTCTTTTATTCTTGTTCCAATCGACCGCCCCGTTTCCCCAATGTAAATTTTTCCGCATATATTGCAAACGATTTTATACACCACTCCCTTTAAATAACACCGATTGGGTTTACTTGTCATTGAGCATAGGTCACAATTTCTGCATTCAGGCTTCTCTTTCGGAGGATGAAAACGCCTCCGTAGAGATATTCTATTATATTTTTTTTGAGATATTCTATTGATATGGTGGTGAATAGATTTCTGCGAAATGGATATGATGGTAATTTCTTAAATAATTGTGTGAGATATTTCAAAAGGAATAAAAATGATGACAGAGTCTCTAGAACAGACAGAAGGCAAAACGATGATAACATCATTTACCTGAGAGTCCCTTTCGTAAATGAGCAGTTCAAAAGGCAGGTGATTAATCTGACAAGACGAAGTGGACTAGCAAATATGGTACGCTTGACTTTCAGTGGTGGTACTTCTCTACGGAGGCGTTTTCATCCTCCGAAAGAGAAGCCTGAATGCAGAAATTGTGACCTATGCTCAATGACAAGTAAACCCAATCGGTGTTATTTAAAGGGAGTGGTGTATAAAATCGTTTGCAATATATGCGGAAAAATTTACATTGGGGAAACGGGGCGGTCGATTGGAACAAGAATAAAAGAGCATCTTTACAAGAAATCCTACTCAGCAGTACAAGCTCACTTCGATGAAGAACATTGTGGTCTACAACCGACATTTAACATTAATTGGGAGATTTTACATACTGGCCTAAGCCATTTCAATAGAAGAAAGACACTTGAAGGTATGTACATCTCCAAAGAAGAACCTTATACTTTGATGAATGGTTGTACTGGTCGCAGTATTGTTTATGAAAGTTAAGGTCTATGTGTATGTAATTTCTTCTTTAGGTCCTATTTTCAGTTTTCGCATGCTGTTTGTATTTTAGGTAGTAGTATTTTAATTATTCCATATCTTACTGAGGTATGGAACACTTGTTTTTACTGTAAATACGTGTGAACTTATATCATTGTGTATTACTTCATCTCTCATGTGTCTTTCCGTACATTCATACGTGACCAAGCCTGCAAGGCGAAACGTCGTATAATATAATATCTTTTCTCTTTTGTATCCGTTGAAACTTGGTTTTTTACTCTCTATCGAAGTAAATTATGTATAGTTTTATACTCGCAATTTTTGAGAAAAACTAATACAATTTTCGATAAGTAACAGTAAATTCAGTTTCACTTTCTATGAATCTGTTCAAAATATTCAAAGATGTGGTGAAATTTCCACTTCAAATACAAATGCACAGATTCCCAAAATGTCCATGAACACTCCCATGCTCCAGCTTTTCCTGCAAAAATCATTTTCATTGAATCCAAAATACACTTATCTACATCTGAATGGCAATCTACATCCACTCAAGTCGTGACACTATTTACAACCGAGATGGTGGCTATTAAGTGATATTAAGAATCAACTTATCTCTTTGCACAGCAATAACCACATAATTAGACTGGTCGTCTCTTCTTCTGATTGACTAGAAGGGAAGCATTGGAATATGTAACGTTGATGAAATGGCGCAATCTGCCGACATAATTAATACCATAGCAATCGAACAATGAGCAGCCAGTTCAAAATCAAACACGCCAAATTGTGCAAAGTTTCAGTGACTATTATCAACCGGATCACACAGGTAAGAGACACAGACGATGTCAAGTTCTATAGAGAAGTTTGTGAACGTTTCTTCATGCGCCTGCTCACTTTTTTTTGAAATGATCGGAAGGGCCAACATTATTGAGAAAACTTTTGCGCAATGATCGGAGCATTTTGAAGGAATTCAGAGCAATCCGCAAGCGACGCACGACTATTTTTCCTATCTCTGTAAGGTATTAGGAATTTCTTTTTGCCCACTTATTAAGTTCCTGCATGTGCCATCTGTTTGAATCAGTTTGCACTTCTAGCAAAGTGATACGATTAAACAATCTAATTCTGTGGCAATAGCTGTGCTATTCATTGACTCTTACCTTTTATTATCTTACTTATTTACATTCATAAGTAGCAACAAGTAATCATTATTTTGTGACACTTCTACATTTACTTTCACAAGTAGTAACATGGTGACATTTGATTTTTACTTATCTTTAACTGTGACGGTGCAAACCTTTAATTTTATACATCACGTGATGAGCTGTAGTCAGTCTTGAATGCATGTTCCGTTTGTACACGCAAAATTCACTTTGCATGATTAAGACAGCAGGCAGCGATCGAAAGCTCGCAAAAATCCAACAGTTTTATGAAAGCAAGTGGTGTTTTTCCGGAGACATACTCACCTTGAATTATAACCACATGCATTTATTCATTCTTGTGAAAGCTTGAGGCATTGTATTCGTTTACGCTGTTTACAAAAACAAAAATATGTTTTCTCATGTTCGTCTTCGCAAGATAGGAATACACGCTTTGGTAAGTAAACTGGAATTCAACTATGATTTAGTTGGCTTTTGTTAAATTAGGAATTTATGTTTGAAATATTTCACATGATTAAATGAGAAAGCAATACGCTACATAACTATTATGGTTCATAGAGACCGGCTTCATCAAACGAATCTGAATACTATAATTAGTACCAAAATCAGTGAAAATATCCGAAACTGAATTTTCAAAAGAACGCGCAGTAGCTCAATCTATTTTCTTTTTCAAAGAAAGGAGCAACAAAGACAACGCCCCAGTGAACCATTCATAATTGCAAGCACTCGCTTGCAGTCAACAGACATTTTGCATGGATCTTCAAACAATGTGATTGCCTTTGTATTTTGTATTCTGCAAACGAACTTTAAGAAAATGCTGTCTAACCTAGAATATTTCTCTCCGTATTATCTTATTTGTCATAATGTAGATTATGTCTTGTTCTTTTAAGGAACAAGACAGAAGAAAAAGATGCCGCTTGAAGCCATTTGGCATACCATTTGAAGTTCATTCATAATAACATGAAATCAACTGAGGCTATAATTGTAACTAAATTTGAGACATATGGCACAATAGAACCGGCGATAGAATTAGTTCATACTGAAAGAGAAAAATTCAAAATTCTTCTTAACCCTCAGAAAAAGGGTTAATTTAAGACAGAAATTTATATCATATGAGAGAAATTATAATCTTAACCCTCAGAGACCTGAGGGGGGTCCAGTGGACCCCGGAGCGACATTTTTCTATTTCACTTTTTACGCTGACGATAGATCAACCACTCAAGCCCATACAAAATCATAAGTTCTGACAGTGAATCTGCATGTGTTATTTCATTTCAATTAAATCACTAGAAGTATGCCAGATAGGCCAAGGGGGTCCACTGGACCCCCCTCAGGTCTCAGAGGATGTAGAAATTCCATCACAAAATCTCTGTAATTAGATGAAAAATGATTTCGAACATTTCCACGATGGTGTATAAAGAGTGAAAGTCATTTATTCATTGTTTGCATCATGCTCGTAGATGTGCAATGTGTTGGAAGATCGCAAAATGTGAATATTTTGCTTTCGCACATGATCTCGCGTGACTGGTTGGCCTATATGAACAACTCGACATAAATCGATGTCCGAAATGAAAGCTATCACGATATTCATAGTTGAGCACCAAAAACTGATTGATGACAAACTTTTCACAGCAGTAATGATAAGTTTGAGATCTCCAAAGCTTTTTTTGGTTCTAGAAGTACAGCAATTTTGACTCATTTTAGGTCTATTTCTGATAGCTTTGGATAAATTTGAAGGAATGTACAAATGGAAAGGATGAGCTGCATGAATTAAATCAATTTCATCAAAATCAACTATCTGAGTCTTTATGGTGACACAAAATATCGTAAAGCCGCCTCCTAGTAAAAATGATGCTGTACTAAATGTGGTTGACTTACAAAAACACCATATTTTCGCACGTGTTTACTGAGAAGGCTGAAAGTCACTCAAGGGATTCGTTTTACCGACCTGCTACACGCAAACATCATTGTTTTACTTAAAATCAACTTTCGTAATGTTTTGATAACGATTTAAGCAGATAAACTAAGAATATGTTTGAGGGGTCCATTGGACCCCCCCCCCCTCAGGTCTCAGAGGGTGTGAAAAAGCTCAGGTCTCTGAGGGTTGAAGACTGCAATGAGCCAGTTCGCCAGGCTGTAGAATAGAAAGGTGTCATCAGACTTTTAATCCGATTTTTTGAAATTCGAAACTAGTTTTTCCCAGTTTTACTAGTGATACGTATTGAAGTATCATATGTATTTTATTGGTTTTTCTCAAAAAGCTAATCAAGTGTCAAATTCATGTCGTTTTCTCTAATGTTTTTAGATTTTTTATTTTTATTTTTGCGGTGCATATCATTTTTACTGAAACCGTTGTTACTTATTTTATTTTTCATAATATTTTGCAATCTTTCTGAATGGTCAGAGCATCGTACCTCGACGCATCGAAAACTATTTCTTATAAAATTATTTTTCACTTGATTCAGCAACCAGCTATCTTTGCGCAAGCTTATGGCATAGTGTCAAGGTTTACTGTACCAATTATATTCTAATTTTTCATAACCGAGATGCTTATGTCAAAGAAATTCAGACAGTCAGTTTCTGGAACTTCTTAAGTATATTGCACATGTATATTGTCATCCATTGAGTTGAAAGTGTTTCAGATAGTCTTTAGTATATTCTTTTCTTTCGGGAATGGACCCAAGATGATATCGTTGATATATCTTTTGTAAATGGTTGGACAAATGTTATAACCATCATTTGTTGCATATCTATTGTCACCTGGCGGCCTTCTACGAATCACATTTAAGCCCAGATTTCTTCCTACCTGTTGATGTCTTGAGATGTCTTTTTCTCCAGGTCCGGCTTACCTGATAGCGATCATATAAAATGAATAAACTAAGTTATTGAGCAATTTCTTTGAAATTTAGATCAACTAAATGTTTCTTGTCTTTGCAATTTCACTTTCAACACCAATGCTTACAGATAGACATACTGCTAGACCACATAGGCTATAAGCAGGGCATGGACTCCTAGGAGTCCATGAAGCAGGGACATCTATGATTAATATGATATATCAACATTCAACTCACTTGGATTCTGTTGTATTTTACAATAATGAAGTGAATTGTTTACCACTTATTCCATGTTTTATCCAGATACTCGTACATGTACACTGTAAACTGTAGGGCACTAATGTGGGCACGAAGCCGAAATTTCGCCTAGTCAGCGCCTTTCTAGTGCCTCGAGGCTCCACTATAGGTACTAATAGGCACCAAACCAAATGTTTGTTTATCCAATGAAATCGAAGGAAAAATCAATGGGCACGAACTCGACTATATGAACTTCGTGCCTACTCGTGCATTGTGTTGGTTAGAATTGCTGCCTAAATTTCGTGCCCTAGAGTTTACAGTGTAGAATCATGTGAACCAACTCGACTTCAATAAAGCATTAACAAGGATTTTTGAAGCGCCTGAAAATGTCCTACATTGTTGCCCTCAAAAATCCATGTTAATGCTATTGTGCGTGATTGAAGTGGACTGGGCAGCAATGTAGGAATACACATGTAGATATGCGCTGATTGAGATTTCAAAAAATGTCTTTCACATGTATAAGTAGAGAGATCATCATTCCGGAATACGTTGTTGCTTTTCTTTTTCCACATTGTACCATAGCTCAATTGCGCACAATATTTCTTCATAGTATGGGGCAGATACGTTGCATGTGGCTGATGAGATAGCTAATAGCTAATCGAACCCAGTCTTCGAACTGCTAACGCGGCATGAAGATCACCAAGACCAGCGAAGCACACCCTCCATGATCGTGTGAAGAACAAGTAAAGCTTTCAGCGCGCATTATGACGTTGCCTTCCTGGTTAGCAGTTCGAAGACTGTGTTCGATTCCCAGCCGGCAAGCCATTTTTCATAGTGGTGTCAAGAGCAAGGCGCATTGAAATATCATTCGACCTTGTGACGGCCGGAGGCATTGAATCAATCATTAGAGATGACCATTATTATTTGCGAACTCTTTCGCACATAGATAATTATATAACAATGCAGTCATCACATCAGATAAAATTCTGCCACGGTACAGCACCTGCAGGAGAAAGAAAAAAATCAGCAAATTCATCTCTGAGCGAGATAAGCTCATGTGCCGACATATTTGATCCAACACGACCAATTTCAGAGGCGCCTGATGTATTATCCTCTCTCCATCGCCCAGGAATAAGCAATCCGTCAATATCGTCACGATCAAGTAAATCAGGTGTCATGTAATTACGATTTCCGTCATTTACATTAGAATTCTCAATTTGCAAATAATAGTGCAAAACAAAAGCTGCTTTTGCAAAAGTTCCACAATTTTTAATGCTTCAATTGATCCCGGGCGACCAAACAATGTCCATCTCGAAACTAACACCCCAAAACTGTTTTCAATCATCAAACGCCGTGCACGTGACAGGCGATAGCTACATGTTTTTTCTCGATTCGGTAATAGAGCTCGTCCACGAGAGGGAAAAATGCGCATCAAACATTTTTTAATGGAAAAGCTTTGTCACCGATTATTCTCAACTTCAGTTTCACTCACTCGTTCAGCTAGCGGGATGTTGATAGTATCATCCATCAAATTGAGTAGAAGGTCGGAGTCATAGACTAAGTATATTAGGTAGAGTGATAACTCCGCATTTATTAAATCCCCAATGTGTACATCAGGGCTGTGGAGCCGATCCGTTATCTCATCGGCTCCGGCTCCGCGACACTGATGTGAAAGGCTCCGGCTCGGCTCCGGCTCCGACTTCAAATTCAGGTTCTATCTATACTGGTTATCCTGGATCCGTTGAACGGGTTTTTTGGATAACGGTGTGGCCTTTAGAGGCTTGCTACAATCATCAAATTAGTTTTCATTAACAAGCAACGACTTAAGTTAATAATAAAAATGATAATAGCTTAATATAATGACAAATAGCATACTTGTCATATATTTTTGCATGAATTGATTATCTCTGAAAGATAAAATAAAGTTATAGCCAGGATTGGTTAAATTAGATAAAGATCTCCTGCACTGGCTAAATATAAATTGGCCTAGCCTGCAACCAGTCTACTACAAGGCTACATTAAGTAAGACTACATGAGTGATGATGATATACCTAATTAGCCGTCACAGGGGCCGAATAGTAGCATAAGCTTTTTAACAAAGCTTGAATATGAAACTGGATAGCGTATGCCTCTAAATAGCTTATAGGGCCTGTATCTACTCGAACATGGAAAGGGTATCGGCTATATAGCCAAATATACCGTATCAATAAAGATATCAATTGCTTTATTGAATATTAATGTGTATATAGACTAGCTTAGGTTGTTATTGTTATTTGTTATTGCCTTTATTCAATAGTCTGTTGGTCCATGAATAATATGATCGGTGGGTAGCCCACGACTCATCATCTGTAGAAATTGTAATTTAGATAGCCTCATTGCAGTGTAGGCTAGAAATGTACAATTGAAAATTATACTTAAAAAAATTAAAAATATCTAATTTAGGACAAGTTTTGTAATTCTATGCAGCATACTTAATACGTTAAGGCCTAACTTACATTATATTAATTTCGTATTTTTCATTATGGCGTAAAGTTGCACTAAATAATTCATCAATGATTCATGTATATTATTATATTCAATTTATGTATAACACATTACCACTATTCCTCTGATGATGGTTAGGCTGATGAAACTGAACTCGGAGTATCACACAATATGTTGCAGGGTGCTATGCATAATAAAAATTTGACTGCGAGCACCGAGCAGAAATCCCATCTACTTTGCTAGCTTTCGAATGCGCGTGCGGTTTAATGTCACAGACAATGGAAAAGGGAGGTCAAAAGGCGCCTTTATTGAGAGCGTCTCAGTCTTTCTTTATTGATTACATATAAGTCAGCATGATATCAGCATAAAGTGTTGACAGACGGAAAAAATAATAATGAAAATTCTTGAAATCCACAGGTCTATGACATTTGAGGAAATATTATTACACGATACGGCTCTTGTGCAGTCCTCCCCCCCCCATTTGTTCTCTGGTCAAAAGATGCAGTACCATTGGATGTCCGTTTCAGCATCACCGGTTTGAGAGAAGCATTCCATGCTGTTGTAAAAATCTACGTGGGTAATTGCGATGTCATGGTCGCAAACTTCGTCAGCAAGTCAACATTGTAATTTGCCTTCGGGTTTTTCGCATTGAAATTTCCTTTGAAGTCAAAGGAAATTCATTGTGAATGAGATACCTTTAAAATAATAGGGCGCTACTAGAAGTGGCTGGGTCGCTTATTGCTATAGCCATGTGAGGACTTGTAGTCAGGTCATTCGTGTGAGTGTGAAGAGTTATCCCTCCAATCAAAATTGATCAAATTGAATAATCGATTGTTTTGAAAAATGTTGGTGGGGGACTGCACAAGAGCCTACAATACAATCTAAGGAAATTGGCATTGTCACAGATGCCAGTAGCTTCTACCAGTAGCCATACCGATAGATGATAGCCTACATAGTAACCGTATTAGATTTAAGACATTGCGCAAGAAATGCAGCTATATTATCTTTGCTGACTGAACTGGAAATGTGTACATAAATGACTGGCGACTTGTCTGTAGGAATCTACAATCATCTAGTTAGCATGCACATAACATGTCTTCAAATTAATGGATTTTGGAGAATACGTTGTCAATATGGAAATTAGTCTTACGAAACATGTGCAATAAAAAAATATTACACATGTGTGTAAATATATAATAGATATAATACAAAAGAAGGCGGCAACTGCAAAGAAAGATATCGTGGAGGACAGATCATTGGTATACTTAAAAGACATATCTTTAGATTTCAAATGATTTAATTTTTTTATGATGCCAATTAATAACTTTCAAAATTCTAGATTTATATCAAAGCTCAAACTATCGGAGCCGGAGCCGGAGCCGGAGCCTTTGTGATAAATCGGCTCCTTAAGGCTCCGGCTCCGGCTCCGACCAAAACCATCGGCTCCTTAAGGCTCCGGCTCCGGCTCCGACAAAAACCATCGGCTCCTTAAGGCTCCGGCTCCGGCTCCGACCAAAACCATCGGCTCCTTAAGGCTCCGGCTCCGGCTCCGACAAAAACCATCGGCTCCGGCTCCGGCTCCGGCTCCGACCAAAACCATCGGCTCCTTAAGGCTCCGGCTCCGGCTCGGCTCCAGCTCCACAGCCCTGGTGTACACACTTTCGCTTTTATTAAATGAACTCAAGGGAGGGAGATACAGTTGTCAATTGTCACCAATTGTGAGATATGCAAATTATTGCAGCTTTGAAGAAATTACCATGGAATTGAGTGATCATCATTGTAGTGCAGAAGGAATAATGGTATCTTACAGATCCTCCGTGTCATGACAGCCTTGGAGAGGTAGCGTTTGTTACATTAGCAACTTGATGACCTGCTATTGCTTTCTTGCTCAACCTCAAGAGAATCTTCTAAAGCGAGATCACATCATAAGCAACCTGCCACTGGTAGAGCAAAATAACAATCAAAGACAATGATTTCAATTAGCCTTGAAAGATGTAAATGGGTCCACATCACTATTCAGATTAATGAAGTGAAGCATAAATTTAGTGAATCATAAAATCATGCCGGTGAAAATTGAATTAAAAACTTGACATTTCATCCAAGAAAGCACGAATAATATCGCGACTTTTTCATGGACTTTCATTGTAATATAATACACATCATGAAATTCCCTTGATAATCAGCTTAATTTCCGCTTAGTTAGGATGCTTATTAACAAATATTCATTCCTTTTGATATCCAACTTGTTTCATACTACTTAAAAGGGGTTTCTGTGTCGGTAGTATATAAATTGGCAAAAATTTAGCTTTTTAAAAATTGCCCAAATAAGGTTTTGGACCACAGGAACGCAAAAAATTGAATCTTTTCATATAAAAATTGTCACTATATGCAGATGCCTTTTTGAGTTGACTACTCTATGATCAGAGTTTCTGAAAGCTCCATCAGCCCCTTCGTGCCCAGTACTGCTGAAATTTACATATGTCAACACATGCCGTGAGTCGCAGATTGTTAATACGAGCGTGGTAAATCTGTGCATGTAATTATAAAATTCGGATCCTGAAGATTTCGGGCACTGAACGTGGAAATGTTTGGCGTCGATAGCTCCTATACAGTGGAGAAAGTTCCAATGTTCTCAGAATCCATCCGCGATTTCAGTCCATTCTTCCTGAGTAGATGGGCATTTAATGTATTTGTCGGCCATAACATTCCATATAACCTTACGCGTCTCTCGCAGAATGCAGCTCATTGTTGATCGACCGCGGCGGAATCGAAAAGATAATACCATTTTTGAACATCCAGCAGATAAATACACCAAAAATATAGCTAGTCGCCATTCAGGGTACACTGGCTCTCTGAAAGAGTTGTTTTGTAAATTATCACGAAGAAGTGACAACAGATGATCGAATCGCGAAGGAACCATACGAAAATATTGGAAATACATTTGCTTGTCATCTTCACGTAAATGGGGAATTAAGGCCACAAATTCATTGTATTCTTCACGCATATGATATGCTGTCCGTATCCACCATCGACGTTGTTTCCATAGAGTAGGTATATATAGGCAGAGTGTCGACTCAATAAAGTATCTGCATACAGTAAAAATTTTAATATGAAAACATACAGTTTTTTGCGGAGATTACGCTCCTGTGGTCCAAAAAATCATTTAAGCAGTTTTTAAAAAGTCAAAATTTTGCCAAATTATATACCACCGAGATGACTCCTCTATGTAAGTATTATGAAACAAGTTGGATATCAAAAGGAATGAATATTTGCTGATAAGCATCGTAACTAAGCGGAAATCAAGCTGATTATCAAGGGAATTTCATGATCCGTATTATTATAATGGAAGTCCTCATGGAAAAGTTGTGATATTATTCGCGCTTTCTTGGCTTTCTTTTTTCATTTCAATTTTCACCGCCATTATTTTATGATTCACTAAATTCATGTTTCATTTCTTGAATCTGAATAGTGGTTTGGACCCATTTGCAACTTTCAAAGTCAATTGAAATCATTGCCTTTGATTATGTGATTTTGTTCTTCAAGTGGCAAGTTGCCTGTGATACATGTGATCGCGCTTAAGAAAATGCTCTTGAGGTTGAGCAATAGGAACCCATCGAATTGCTAATTTGACAAACATTTAATCTCCAAGGCTGTCTTGACACTGAGAATCTGTAAAATACCATCGTTCCTTCTGTATTATAATCATGATCAATCAATTCCGTGGTAATTTCTTCAAAACTGCAAAACTTTGCATATCTCACATTTGGCAACAATATCCACCTCGAGTTCATTTAATGAAATCGAAAGTGTATGCACATTTGGGATTTAGAATATGATGAATTCTTCAATAATACGCAAGAATTAGTGTCAGTAGAATGTCTTGCGTATTATTACGTGGACAGTGTCAGTAGCGTGTCCTGTGATTTTTGAATTGTAATCGGTATTTCATGCTTAACGTCAGCTTCTAGTCACTCTCTGTACGTGCCTGAAAACGGGTGGAGCATTCACCTGAAAGCTCGCAATACAATAATTGAAGAGAACTTGGTTTATGAAGAATTCATCATATTATAACTGCTAGTTGTTATCTGAGAAGAAGGATTTGGATGAACTCATTTGGGATTTAATAAATGCGGAGTTACCTCTCTATGATATACCTACTCTATGGTTGTTTCCTACGATATTTTTTTCTCATCAAATACACTTGTCACAATACCGTGAGAACTAGAAAAACACGTTTTCTTGAATCCATAATTCGAATGCGACAGTCGGACAACCATCAAACAACTGAGAAATACAGACACAAACACATACCTTCATCAACAACTTCTTTACCTTTGTGAAACATACTCGATGAATCATTCCCCTTTTGTGAGTCTGTAAAACAGACACACAAGCTCTGTATTTACAGAGAGATGCTTTGTCTTGTAAATGCAGACTCATGTGAGCCCGCCTTTACAATTGTACACAAATGTATTCCTCGAAGAATGAACATGATGATTGTAACTTTATTTATATTGAGTCAATGGTCTGTAAGTAATTTAAATTGCTTAAGATGCCTAATTCTGTAAGAAACAGACAAAATGTTTGATATTCAAAGTATTATTTTTGAAAGTTCAAATTTCTTTTGCTGCCAATGCCTAGATTTGAAACTTTTGATTGGTTGTCGGAAATACGGAACTAGAGTCGGGAGTAGCAGGTATTGAGCAATATCAAAGATTGTTCGCAATATATTCGTTGTATATTCGAATATGCATCTCCGGTCTTCTTTCATTTGCCAACTTCACTTGGATCTCAATTGGAGCGATTTCAAAACCGAATGTACAAGCCTGTGTTTTCTCTACCCAGACATACTCGCTCCTCCAATTGTGTTTGTCACAGATTTCCGCAGATCAAGTATCGTCGATTTCAGGCTTGAAAATGTTTCGGGAAGCTTGTGTGACCCACAATACATTCTGCATGAGAGGATGCCTCAACATTCTTCTCGAACTCATCGACCGATCATGCCACATTCTCGTATACTTCAAGCCGCCTCAATTCTTTTTTTCCTTAAATTGCTGTGCCATTGTGGAAAGCTTGATAATGCCATGAGTCTTCACCTTTTCCTTTTTGTATTTACATTATGTTATTTGATTGACTTAAAAGCTGTACTTGATATGATTTCTATTGTCTCAATAAATATATCTTATCTTCTCATTACTTCAATATGCAGGACTCTCCAGAAGAGCCTCCGATAAATCAGGGTTAGCATATTCATAGAATGAAGTAAATTATGTATAGTTTTATACTCGCAATTTTTGAGAAAAACTAATACAATTTTCGATAAGTAACAGTAAATTCAGTTTCACTTTCTATGAATCTGTTCAAAATATTCAAAGATGTGGTGAAATTTCTACTTCAAATACAAATGCACAGATTCCCAACATGTCCATGAACACTCCCATGCTCCGGCTTTTCCTGCAAAAATCATTTTCATTGAATCCAAAATACACTTATCTACATCTGAGTGGCAATCTACATCCACTCAAGTCGTGACACTATTTACAACCGAGATGGTGGCTATTAAGTGATATTAAGAATCAACTTATCTCTTTGCACAGCAATAACCACATAATTAGACTGGTCGTCTCTTCTTCTGATTGACTAGAAGGGAGGCATTGGAACATGTAAAGTTGATGAAATGGCGCAATCTGCCGACATAATTAATACCATAGCAATCGAACAATGAGCAGCCAGTTCAAAATCAAACACGCCAAATTGTGCAAAGTTTCAGTGACTATTATCAACCGGATCACACAGGTAAGAGACACAGACGATGTCAAGTTCTACAGAGAAGTTTGTGAACGTTTCTTCATGCGCCTGCTAACTTTTTTTTGAAATGATCGGAAGGGCCAACATTATTGAGAAAACTTTTGCGCAATGATCGGAGCATTTTGAAGGAATTCAGAGCAATCCGCAAGCGACGCACGACTATTTTTCCTATCTCTGTAAGGTATTAGGAATTTCTTTTTGCCCACTTATTAAGTTCCTGCATGTGCCATCTGTTTGAATCAGTTTGCACTTCTAGCAAAGTGATACGATTAAACAATCTAATTCTGTGGCAATAGCTGTGCTATTCATTGACTCTTACCTTTTATTATCTTACTTATTTACATTCATAAGTAGCAGCAAGTAATCATTATTTTGTGACAGTTCTACATTTACTTTCACAAGTAGTAACATGGTGACATTTGATTTTTACTTATCTTTAACTGTGACGGTGCAAACCTTTAATTTTATACATCACGTGATGAGCTGTAGTCAGTCTTGAATGCATGTTCCGTTTGTACACGCAAAATTCACTTTGCATGATTAAGACAGCAGGCAATCTAATTCAATATATTATTCAATATTATTCAAATATTATTCAATCTTGTGAAAGCTTGAGGCATTGCATTCGTTTACGCTGTTTACAAAAACAAAAATATGTTTTCTCATGTTCGTCTTCGCAAGATAGGAATACACGCTTTGGTAAGTAGACTCGAATTCAGCTATGATTTAGTTGGCTTTTGTTAAATTAGGAATTTATGTTTGAAATATTTCACATGATTAGATGAGAAAGCAATACGCTACATAACTATTATGGTTCATAGAGACCGGCTTCATCAAACGAATCTGAATACTATAATTAGTACCAAAATCAGTGAAAATATCCGAAACTGAATTTTCAAAAGAACGCGCAGTAGCTCAATCTATTTTCTTTTTCAAAGAAAGCAGCAACAAAGACAACGCCCCAGTGAACCATTCATAATTGCAAGCACTCGCTTGCAGTCAACAGACATTTTGCATGGATCTTCAAACAATGTGATTGCCTTTTGTATTTTGTATTCTGCAAACGAACTTTAAGAAAATGCTGTCTAACCTAGAATATTTCTCTCCGTATTATCTTATTTGTCATAATGTAGATTATGTCTTGTTCTTTTAAGGAACAAGACAGAAGAAAAAGATGCCGCTTGAAGCCATTTGGCATACCATTTGAAGTTCATTCATAATAACATGAAATCAACTGAGGCTATAATTGTAACTAAATTTGAGACATATGGCACAATAGAACCGGCGATAGAATTAGTTCATACTGAAAGAGAAAAATTCAAAATTCTTCTTAACCCTCAGAGACCTGAGGGGGGTCCAGTGGACCCCGGAGCCACATTTTTCTATTTCACTTTTTACGCTGACGATATATCAACCACTCAAGCCCATACAAAATCATAAGTTCTGACAGTGAATCTGCATGTGTTATTTCATTTCAATTGAATCAGTAGAAGTATGCCAGATAGGCCAAGGGGGTCCACTGGACCCCCTCTCAGGTCTCAGAGGATGTAGAAATTCCATCACAAAATCTCTGTAATTAGATGAAAAATGATTTCGAACATGTCCACGATGGTATATAAAGAGTGAAAGTCATTTATTCATTGTTTGCATCATGCTCGTAGATGTGCAATGTGTTGGAAGATCGCAAAATGAGAATATTTTGCTTTCGCACATGATCTCACGTGACTGGTTGGCCTATATGAACAACTCGACATAAATCGATGTCCGAAATGAAAGCTATCACGATATTCATAGTTGAGCACCAAAAACTGATTGATGACAAACTTTTCACAGCAGTAATGATAAGTTTGAGATCTCCACAGCTGTTTTTGGTTCTAGAAGTACAGCAATTTTGACTCATTTTAGGTCTATTTCTGATAGCTTTGGATAAATTTGAAGGAATGTACAAATGGAAAGGATGAGCTGCATGAATTAAATCAATTTCATCAAAATCAACTATCTGAGGCTTTATGGTGACACAAAATATCGTAAAGCCGCCTCCTAGTAAAAATGATGCTGTACTAAATGTGGTTGACTTACAAAAACACCATATTTTCGCACGTGTTTACTGAGAAGGCTGAAAGTCACTCAAGGGATTCGTTTTACCGACCTGCTACACGCAAACATCATTGTTTTACTTAAAATCAACTTTCGTAATGTTTTGATAACGATTTAAGCAGATAAACTAAGAATATGTTTGAGGGGTCCATTGGACCCCCCCCCTCAGGTCTCAGAGGGTGTGAAAAAGCTCAGGTCTCTGAGGGTTAAAGACTGCAATGAGCCAGTTCGCCAGGCTGTAGAATAGAAAGGTGTCATCAGACTTTTAATCCGATTTTTTGAAATTCGAAACTAGTTTTTCCCAGGTTTACTAGTGATACGTATTGAAGTATCATATGTATTTTATTGGTTTTTCTCAAAAAGCTAATCAAGTGTCAAATTCATGTCGTTTTCTCTAATGTTTTTAGATTTTTTATTTTTATTTTTGCGGTGCATATCATTTTTACTGAAACCGTTGTTACTTATTTTATTTTTCATAATATTTTGCAATCTTTCTGAATGGTCAGAGCATCGTACCTCGACGCATCGAAAACTATTTCTTATAAAATTATTTTTCACTTGATTCAGCAACCAGCTATCTTTGCGCAAGCTTATGGCATAGTGTCAAGGTTTACTGTACCAATTATATTCTAATTTTTTATAACCGAGATGCTTATGTCAAAGAAATTCAGACAGTCAGTTTCTGGAACTTCTTAAGTATATTGCACATGTATATTGTCATCCATTGAGTTGAAAGTGTTTCAGATAGTCTTTAGTATATTCTTTTCTTTCGGGAATGGACCCAAGATGATATCGTTGATATATCTTTTGTAAATGGTTGGACAAATGTTATAACCATCATTTGTTGCATATCTATTGTCACCTGGCGGCCTTCTACGAATCACATTTAAGCCCAGATTTCTTCCTACCTGTTGATGTCTTGAGATGTCTTTTTTCTCCAGGTCCGGCTTACCTGATAGCGATCATATAAAATGAATAAACTAAGTTATTGAGCAATTTCTTTGAAATTTAGATCAACTAAATGTTTCTTGTCTTTGCAATTTCACTTTCAACACCAATGCTTACAGATAGACATACTGCTAGACCACATAGGCTATAAGCAGGGCATGGACTCCTAGGAGTCCATGAAGCAGGGACATCTATGATTAATATGATATATCAACATTCAACTCACTTGGATTCTGTTGTATTTTACAATAATGAAGTGAATTGTTTACCACTTATTCCATGTTTTATCCAGATACTCGTACATGTACACTGTAAACTGTAGGGCACTAATGTGGGCACGAAGCCGAAATTTCGCCTAGTCAGCGCCTTTCTAGTGCCTCGAGGCTCCACTATAGGTACTAATAGGCACCAAACCAAATGTTTGTTTATCCAATGAAATCGAAGGAAAAATCAATGGGCACGAACTCGACTATATGAACTTCGTGCCTACTCGTGCATTGTGTTGGTTAGAATTGCTGCCTAAATTTCGTGCCCTAGAGTTTACAGTGTAGAATCATGTGAACCAACTCGACTTCAATAAAGCATTAACAAGGATTTTTGAAGCGCCTGAAAATGTCCTACATTGTTGCCCTCAAAAATCCATGTTAATGCTATTGTGCGTGATTGAAGTGGACTGGGCAGCAATGTAGGAATACACATGTAGATATGCGCTGATTGAGATTTCAAAAAATGTCTTTCACATGTATAAGTAGAGAGATCATCATTCCGGAATACGTTGTTGCTTTTCTTTTTCCACATTGTACCATAGCTCAATTGCGCACAATATTTCTTCATAGTATGGGGCAGATACGTTGCATGTGGCTGATGAGATAGCTAATAGCTAATGAGTAACAAACCGCATCACAGTCTGCTTTCCTCCAATTAGTATAGTCTTCTATCCGTCTACAGACATCATTGCTGACTATAGCACCAATGTCATTTTCATTTCAGTTGAAAGATAGGATCAGGACTCAGTGGAAGATCGTGAATACTCTCATGTGTATAAAACAAAACATTATCATTAGAGTAATGTGACTATATTTGGAACTACGAAACCATGGCATGTGGGCCCTCAGCTCATAATTAGCGAAGTTTCTGCAGATAATTACATGTAGCATGTTCTTTATTAATTCAAAAAGATAGATCAGAATTACTTCACTTTTTTCTATGTAGGCTTTGTAATTATTTATGTAGTTCGCTCGTATGACAATTACACTGTAAACCGTTGACTGACAATTGACAGACGTTAATCCTACAAAATCTATTTTGTCGGTCATTGTTAGTTCTTTTAGGATGATTGCCACTGAGCACCT
The DNA here is from genome assembly GCA_907163375.1 of Prostheceraeus crozeri. Classification (NCBI taxonomy): domain Eukaryota; kingdom Metazoa; phylum Platyhelminthes; order Polycladida; family Euryleptidae; genus Prostheceraeus; species Prostheceraeus crozeri. The sequence continues at coordinate 132,837 of CAJQUW010010391.1, forward strand.
ACAACATCTGACAAAAAACGACAAAATTAATAGCAATGAATTATAACTTAAATTTTATCAAAAATGTAGGTAATTAATTGAATTATGTCAAAATAAATCATGGTTTTGCCACACAATAATACAGATTGCCAAAAAGTCAAGCAATCACTAATCGAAAAAGTCAATCAATGTTCAACAGCTTCTGTTTAGTTAATTTGCATACAAAGCATTTGTTTCGATGTCGGTGGAGAACCTACAAATTTGTCGGATATTGGAGGTGATAATTGTCGATTGATTTTGTTAGTAATTTTGTAGGATGATTGTCGGTCTACGGTTTACAGTGTACGCGTTCAATGCGGTTAATAACTGGATATACAGTTCGAATCATCTACATCGCGAATCAACAACATTCACCACGAACATCTGACACTTCAAATTCTTCCTTCAATGTTTTTGAACCGGTTCTTAAGGTAAATTGGAACCGGATTCAAGTCCGGAGGAAAATTGGTCATTTTACAGTGATCCTCAAACATAAATCTTTATCAATTGAATTTGGTCATTATAAAGATGTTTATTTATTTATAATTAGTCGTCGTGTGTTATGATAATGTTCTCATAAATGGAAAGAATAGTGTCGGATATTTTCATGAATTCGATGCATAAAATGGGCGTACAAGAGCAGCATTGAGAACTTAGAGGACATTTGGGAAGGCATCAAAGACTTCTTTTTTCTGTACGAAATCTGTCGCAGATCTTGTGGAAAATTGATGATGTTTTAATGACTGCAAATTACTCTAAATGAATGCATTTCTGATGCAAAAAAAGTTAACTTCCTTAAGATAACGCTTCTCTTGTGCAGATAAAAGTAACGGACGCGATGCCGCTTTGAGCTTTGCCGCCACCTTGTAATTATCAGTAAATTTGTGTATCGAAGGACCAAATGTCGATGATTTTCACACGAGCACACCAATTTCCACGTCAAATAGAAAGAACTGAGAATAAATAACGACCTTGACATTCGTTTCCTGCGCAATGATATATTCTTGCTTTTCTTTTATGCAAAGTTGTCACACTTTATGGAAGGCACATTAGGTCAGAAACAAGATTAAGTCGAAAAAAGTTGACCTAAGAACATGCACTTGCTGAATCCTGAAGACATGGGGACTTCGAATCTGAAAAATCGCAAAATGTTGTCCTTTTCCACAAATTTCACCGGTTTTTCATAAGATTGGGATATTCGGCACATGAAACTGTCTCTTCAAGCGTCATATCAGAATATGTTCAAGTCATGATTTGACCAGTCTCTGTTCACATCCAATATGCTTTTTATGAAGCCATAGAAAATGATTTTAAGTAGGTACACTGTAAACTGTCGGGCACCAATTTAGGCACGAAGCCGAAATTTCGCGCCAGTTAGCGCCGAGTTAGTGCCTCGAGGCACCAGTAGGCGCCACTAGGCACTAATAGGCACTAAACCAAATGTTTGTTTATCCAATGAAATCGCAGGAAAAATCAAAGGGCACGAGCTCGGCACTATGAACTTCGTGGCTACTCGCGCCTTGTGTTGGTTAGAATTGATGCCTAAATTTCGTGCCCTAGAGTTTGCAGTGTAGGAG
>CAJQUW010010392.1:0-17656 GCA_907163375.1 Prostheceraeus crozeri
AAAGACAATGTTATGAGAGCGTTCCCGCAGGAAAATCTTTCGAAATGGTGACACACAATTTGCATTTCTATTGGTTTCATGTACACAAAAACCATCATTTGCCTCAATATTATCTGCATGTAGATAGATGTAGGGCCTCTACTATTATATGCATATTACATGCGCAACGTACATTTGCATGTACAATGTATGTTTCACAACTTTCCTCCTGTGCCAATTGACAAGGAAAACCCAATAAATTGGTATTTATTTATCGCATTACAAGTTTATCAAGCATTGCACGCAATTACATCGCTTGCAGAGAATGACAGAGAGACGATTTCAAATTTGTTGGGAGTCCAAAGTGTGTGGAGGGACTCGGAGTTCCAACCTTCAAAAATAGCCCACACAATTGTATTACAAGTCGATGCGTCGCCTATCAACAAATAGAAAAGGCAAGAAGAAAAAGGGCGAGGAGCGAGTCTGTGACCCGCAACCGCAAGGCCAGACACACGGAGACCTTGACATACACCGCAACGCGCAAACTAACACTTGCACCAAAAGGTCAGCACAGACATTGAGCTCACTGCCGTCCATACTTACAAACTACACTCAAACTAAGGCAAGGAACAGAATTTGGAAGAAACCCTAAATACAAGAAAAGATAAGAAGCATCAAACACTGCACCTCACGGCTGGTTTTGAGGGGTCCAAAATCGACGTATCGACTCCATTCAAAATGCTTCATGAATGGGGTAGCCTAGGGTCCCTGAAGTTGTAAAAAGCTAGCAGCATTTCAAAAAAATCGGTCGGTAGCTTTTTTTGTGGGAAACCATTTTTTTCAAAAATGGCGGCCAATTTTTCAGATTTTTGCCCTTTGTTCGAAGTATGACTATTTTGGGGACCCATCTTTATGCACCAGCTCTATTAACCAAAATCCAGTATAAATTGATTCAAGGAATATCAGTGTGACGATATTATAGGTATGCTGTTGTGTCATGGGTGGCACATAACGACTGTCAAATTGTCAAAATGGCGGTCATTTTTTTGCTTTTTTGCATTTTTGAAGTTCAGATTATTTATACAAACCTACGAGTTTGCTCATATCATGTTCTTTCATTCAAGTAATGCACACATGTCATAGTCAGATGTTTTTGTGATTTAGTCACACATGGTTGTAATATGTATATATGAGTATATGTATTTCATTAGTGTTATTGGCCTAAGTTCGCACAATGATCGAATCTTGTTTGAAAAATGTAATGAATGCATTTTCTATACTCTTCGTAATTTGTATATACGTGTATACGTATATAGGGTAAAACGGGGTGAATCGGACACTGAGGTGAATCGGACACCCTCATTGTTTTTCAATATACTTCACTTACGACACGTGTAAAAAGATAGTAAGTTACTACACATAAAATTTTCTTTTTTCATGATGAACTTCATGCATTGACGTTTTCATTTCCGTGCAATACTTGTTCTTTGTGTTGTCAATAACATCTCATATCAGACGATGAAACAAACTAGACTTCATAGTTGACATATTTCTTTTCACGTGACAATATTCAAGCAAACTTATATTTTCGCTAAGATAGCCACCATGAACGAGTGAAAGGTGCTGTGATAATTGATATGATATACTTCACTGAAAAAATATGTTTAAGGCTGCTGCAGCAACCCGAAGTCTGATAAAATTTGTTTCAAATATCTACAAGGTGAACATAGGGTGAATCGGACACTTTCATGTTAACTGTTTCATGTCTATGCCTAGCTTGTGTTATTCATTTCATCCGTCAGTCATGACAGCTTACACTGCAGAAGATTTCTCCCATGCTATCACCGCACTGGAGAGGAACCAATCAAATTTGAGAAAGCGAATACCAGATTTTGACTCTAAGTCATTCTAACAATAAGGAAAACAAACGAATGCAAACAGCGTCGTCCAATGCGCAATTTCGAGTGATTCCTTCGCAATGAGGTAAGTTGTGGATGCTCCTAAAAGTTAAATACACTTTTTATGGACTGTAAAAGCTTCATGTGGAGCTATCTATAAGCCTAATTTTATACATTCAGGAATATTAGGCTATTATCGTTCATAGTGGGGTGAATCGGACACCCTAGCAAAACATCTGATTTTCGTGATTATATTTTTCTTTATAATCAATGCAAATGAATGATACATTTTACGTGATTTCTTGTCTTGTTTCTGGCATGCCCAGGACCTATGAACGCAAGACCAAGCAAGGAGATTAAGACCGACGCCTCCTTGACAAGCTGTGAAAGAAGAAGTGAAGATCGCGTCGAACCTTTAAGCACTGTTTCGAGGAGCTGAAGGGTGCCAAGATCTACAATACGGAAGATATCTTCAGGGAAATGTGAAAAAACGTGGAGGACAAACGAGTCTGACAACTGGGCAGGAGGCGATATTGTCCAAGCGAATCTTGGAGATGTGTGGACGTGGATTCCCATTGACTGTGACTGATGGTGAGATCGACCTGTATTCCGTTTTGCCAGCCAACGCCATCGGCGCAAACAATTGAAGAAAAACCCTCTTTGTAACGAGGTATAGGTACCAATCCAAAAAAGCCAGCATAGATTGAGTGGTATGGATTCCAAGCAGCGGCATCCAATCTCTAGGCCCTACGTATTCCTGACGGCATGTCTTCAGCTAGAGCTGAAGCCTTCAATCAAAAGAGAATAGAAGAATTCTTCCATGAATCTAACGCGTGGTATTCGATGAAAATGACGTTCACTCAATTTCCACAACTTGTCTTCAATTGGCGAACGAGACTGGATTGTCAAGTTGTCCCACAAAACGGCAAGCGAGTCATTGCTTCAAAGGGCGCAAGACTGGTTCAAAAATTGCAGCCGGGTGAGCGAGGTAGTTTGACTACTGTTCTTAGTGTGTTCTAGCGCAACAGGTGAGCGCATTCCCCTTTTATCATTTTCAAGGATCACCTCCTGACGGTTCTGATTTTCCAAAAGATAGTCATCTTTATGGTAGCAAATCCGCTTACATAGATTCTAGTCTGTTTATTGAGTTTCTCAAACAATTTTCAACAAACATCGCCCTAAAATTCTTGGGGAAAAAGTGCTGTTCTGATTTTTGACGGTCATAGCTCACACTTGTATGTTGAAAGCCTAGAATTTTGTACCGAAAATGACATAGAAATGGTTTGCTTGCCACCGCACAGCAGTCATCGCCTTCAACCTTTGGATACCCATTTTAATAAATCTCTGAAATCTTTGTGGGCAACTGTTGTGAGTGAACATCTGAGAAATCATGATAACGTTTCACTCACTAAGTGGGATTTTGGTTCGTGTTTCCAAAAGGTTTGGGGTTCCATGTTAAGCAACAGGGGTCTCTTGGTGAATGCATTTCAACACTGTGGATTGTTCCCTGTGAGAAACATTGTAGGCGACACAGAATATTTATTATCGGAGTCGTTCAAGGAATCGACTTCTGAAAGAGTTGACCAGAATGATTGTCTTATAAAAATATTGATGTCGTCACCGAAGAAAAAAGCCAATGAAAATCATACAAAACCTCATGTTGCCCACGTTACCTCACCAACACAACTTTGTTTAATCAGAAAGTCAATAAAAAGAAATTGAGAATTTGTTTGAATATATCAAAGTCAGGTAGCTCTAAATCTAAACCTTCAACTTCTAGGGCTTCTGTTCCTGAACATGGTTTGCTGCGTTTGTGATGCTTTGTGGTCCGATGCAAATGAAGGAAGAGTGGCTCAAATGTAACTCCTGCAATGAATGGGCCTGTGAGTCGTGTTTTCTTGCAGTAACATGCTTGAAATGTAAATGACAGAGTTTTTTGCAAGTGCGTGGGACGATTTTTCTTAAAATTGTGTTCATTGAAGATTTTGAGATAATAAATTTTGTATGCATTTTGGGAAATTTGTTTTTAATTTCAAAATGTACTCAGATGCAATTTTAACTCAGATTTAGCTGTCTAAACTTATATATCTTCATATGCACTTCATATCTGAGTAGACAGATGAGCTTTGCATCATACAAGATCGAAATGCGGTATAATATGTAAAGTGTCCGATTCACCCCACATGTGTCCGATTCACCCCGTGCTTGATCTACTACTTCAAGCAATTATTTGACCCACTGGTTTTGCAACTCAATCAAAAATGTTTATATATACACAAATTACATGTTAGGGGCAACAAATGGGTATATAGATCAACGCGGTATCAGTAATAATCTAGAAGAAATATCAATTTCGCAGCAAATGTGTCCGATTCACCCCAGTTTACCCTATATTGTATATATTTGTAAATCGACCGTGACTCGGCATTCTGTACATAAGTAGGAAAATTGCAGGCATAGCTAATCAAAAACAGATGTATTGGTGTACAAGAAATACGTATGCATAAATAGCGGTATATAGGCCTAACAGCTTAAATTTACAAATACAAAGAGTTGTACTCGCAAACTGCGTGAAGGAGCCGTTCAGGATATCTTGAATTGATCAAATTGACCTTGTATTTTAACCAAGTGACTTTAAAGTCTGAGTGCGCAGCTTCTGATGCCTGCTCCGACCATATACCAAGAGCACCATTGGTACGTCGCAGAATTCTGGCACATGGTAGAACACCATGTGCATCTTCGTGTGTGACAGGGAATGTTCTGAATCTTTGTATGCCTCTCCTGAAATCATCAATAAAACGGCGGAAATCAGGATGCAATGCTGCTCCAAAGCAAGATTTCACAATCAATTTGAAGAGTGAGAATTAACTCAACGAATCGTAGACATTGAAGTCGGGCACCAAAGATCTCACAAGTCAATATTATTCAAAAGAGTCTACAAGAGTTGTCATTGAATGCTCCTCCATGCATGACTTCTTTTTTTTACATAGCATTTACTTGGCCAAATGATGGCCTGTGGCCAGACTTTAATCAGATGATTGTACAACGTATTTACAACAGCAATGAGGAGATGTTAGCCTCTCCGGTGGGTACCTAAATGTCGAATAATTTCAACATTTTCATCCACATGTTTGACTAGGGGAAAATGAATAACATTTCCAAATTGGTTTGCATTTGATTTTATCCTTACTGCTCGAAAACCACGCCCAAAAACTTTTCTTTCAAGTTGGCCCAATGGTCCTAAAACATGAAGAGTATTGTTTAGGCTCAATCTAGCAAAAATGTTGTACATAGAGTTTTTATTCCCTCGTCATAGATCCTACGTGTTAATAAGTTAAGCACTACGACTAGGACTTTTAACAGTTCATGAACTTCAATATCATAGGTCTAAGACTTTAGAATTAGGAACCTATACATGTGGCAACAGTGCTCGACAGCAGCTTTTAGCTTTGATACTCGTATTATAAAAAGGTAAGTAGCACTTCAAAACAAAGAATATTATGAATGTACAGTATAAAGGCCTATCCACATAAGATACGAAAATCTTGCAAACGTATTTCCTCAACAGATGATTCCACGTCAGGAACTCGCGACAACATTTTAGCTCACCTGAGTTTTCCTTCTTTATCCAACTTTGACTTAATCGATATCACAATAACTGCAAGGATGGGTTGATCCGTGGGCCATCAAAACAAGAATAATGTTGGCAAGCTTTAAATCTGGAAACAATTTTCCCACCGTGTCTCCAAGATCTTTTAATTTCAATGTCACAACATTGGATTGGGAGTAAGTTTCGATAATTCACAATCCACTTCGGGAGTAATCAAAATCAAGGAAAATTTTCGTTACGCTGGTATTAGTATCTTTTCGATGTCTTGTCTTTGGTTGTACATTCTTCGTACATCGATGGCAAAAACGCTGATCATGACTTTAACAAAGCCTCCGCCTTCATCAAGGAGACAATTTGATAAAAACATTGTCGTAGGTCAATACCTCTCGTTGTGGGCATATCACAATGGGTAAGTCTTTGAATATCTTTGCAATACACTACAGGTCTCTCGTACTGTTCCCCAGAATTATCAAAAAAGTCGCACGTTTTCACTTCAAATTGTTCATCGAGAAAATGACTAATATTGTACAACTTGTCTTTCAAAAATGGTTCAATTGATACTTGATTCTGCGTTGCTTTACGAATTTCTTGACACTAGCTCAGTGTTTTGTTTACGAGAAAGATTCAACTCATCTTTGAATATGAGCGAAGACTTTTTGAAGAAATCTCAAAAGCTTGCGGTTGGTGACTGGCTTGGTAGCACCCACACATTCATCATCCGATGATGTTTGGGACTGAATATCACTTAAGTTCTGTTTAAAAAATTGTATCTTTGCACACAGTTTCTTAGAAGTTCCCAGAATTCTGATGCTGTTCATCTTTTTTCCATGGAAACGCGTTGCCTTGTTTCAAATTTGGATTTGAGGTTGACTTTGCAATTTTACAAATATAGCAGTTCACAATCAGAAATCTCGAGAAATCGTGATGGACGCACATCCAATCAATGAATAATCTGGTAATTCAATAGTGTGATTCATATATGTTTCGAGAATATTCGATAGAATAGACACAACTTTCCACAAACTGCTGTTTGGATATCGAATATCATCGGGTATCAAAGTGATTAAATTTGAATGAATGAGTCCCTGAATCTGATTTTTCTGTAAGAACTCGCATTTCCTTCGATTTTCGGAGACATAGTAATTAAACTTTTTCTCTACACGCATGGGTGGTTCATTCGCTCATATGGCATACTTGTCTGAATGTGATGAAAACAACTTCTGATGTGTTCAATATGCTGACTCGCATCATGCTATTGCTTGGCTGACGTCATAATGCCAAGATCATCACTGAATGGCCATGATATGCGTTGCATTGAATTGAAACGAGCATCGATCGTTGATGTCTAGATGGGACATAGATATTTTGTCCGACCTCAAAATAGCTGCTTTTGTCTATCTCGGAATAGCGACAACGACAACATAGCTTCTGATTATGACATGTGTGACGAGAGAACATGATATGAGCAAACTCGTAGGTTTGTATAAATAATCTGAACTTCAAAAATGCAAAAAAGCAAAAAAATGACCGCCATTGACAATTTGACATCGTTATGTGCCAATGACACAACAGCATACCTATAATATGTCACACTGATATTCCTTGATCAATTTATACTGGATTTGTAATAGAGCTTGTGCATAAAGATGGGTCAAAAATAGTCATACTTCGAACAAAGGGCAAAAATCTGAAAAATTACTGTTGAAGCAAAAATCTGAAAAATCTGAAAATGGACGAATATAAGGGTGAGGTATTAAAGTGTCCAACCACTCCAGAAGAATAGCGTCTCGTATCGGAAGAATTTCTGGAAAATGGAATGTTCCTCATGCATGTGGTGCTATCGACGGAAAGCATGTATCGATACAATGTCTACCTAACACTGGATCGATGTATCGTAACTACAAGAAATTCTTCTCCCTTGTTCTCCTTGTCCTGGTTGATGCACAGTACAAGTTTCTTTGGATTGATGTCGGTGGTTGCGGCTCAATGTCAGATGCCCAGATATGTCAACGCATCCGAACTGAATAGAGTGCTTGGAGGATGATGGGACCATCGGCTTCCCCAAACCAGATATGATGCCTAATGATGACCTCAACATAACGTATTTCATCTTGGGTAATGACGCGTTTGGTCTCCGGTCATACCTCATGAAACCGCTTTCAAACAGAGGACTGACCAGAGACAGGCCATTGCCAACTTATAGACTATCAAGAGGACGTCGATTTGTGCGAGAACCGCATTTGAATCTTTGCTGAAAGAAATAGCAGTGTCTTCTCTCATACAATGCAGGCAGAAACAGGACGGTAGTGATATCAGTAGTGGAAGCCTGCGTTTGCCTTTCATAATTCTTAATGAGATTGCACTTTCCCAGATCTTTCATAGTCGCAAGTGTTGATAATGAAGATGACAAACATGATACCTTGAGCTTGGAGGATCGGTGACGCCATGCATAACATCAACTTCACCATGGGAGCCAACCGTGATAATGTTGCTGGTAAGAAACAACGAGAGTATTTGAAACTCTACTTCAACAGTCCTGCGAAAGATCCTGCGCATGAGGTCCTGCGCGAAGTCCCCTGCCGCAAGTCCCATGGCAAGTAGATCGCATGATAACAACTGTAATAACTTAGGATAAAGACTATTTCAATTTATCAACTCTTTTCCAGTACTATTAATTAAAATGAAATAAATGACACGTGATGTTCTTTTCTAAATGCCTGCCTTTTTTGTAATGGTTTTCAAGTCTATTAGAGTTATAAAAAATTGAATGAATTTTATTAAATTACACGAAATTTACTTGTTGTAAGATTGCGTCATCTAATACATGAATGAATGGAATGTAAACATACAATTTACTAACGCACATTACAATATAATAGGCTTGTGTCGTTTACTATCATGCTAAATGTCTCTAATTGTATTCTAAAAATCAATTCCAATAATATTATTCAGAAAAATCTTATTTCCTATATTCTTATCAATACGAACCTTTTATCATAAAAGTTTCTTGATAAATGATACATAAGGATAAATTGACATTTGGCTAAGTTTACATAAACCTTCGCCCCACTGGGGGGGGGCGCTCAGCGCCTCCCCTAGTGGAAATTTTGTGTAGCTCTAGATCAAAGAAAGATACGATCTTGAAATCTTAGATAGCTTATTTTCTACGTGTTCTGCACATTATCACGTAATTTGAGCAAAATCTGATCAGTACTTTTGAAGAAAAATAATTATTTCGAAGGACAACTGAATTATTGAGTCTAAGATACGTGTGATACACTATACACATTTTTATGTTATGCATCTAACTGGTATTTGAATTACAGGAGATTGAGATCTGTCATTCTACCAACTTCTGTGTAGATGAATAATTAGACTCTGATAACTTTCAATGGGAGTCTCTGAGGATACACACACAAAAGTTTGTCGCAACATTACGTAGTGAATTGTAATGTTCATTGACTTGCGAGTTTCCCATATACATTATCATTTAGTATTGGTCATCCTTTATTAGACAATCACAATGAAGTGTTTGTTTCAACAACTTGAATACATAATGACAGCTTTTGAAGAATCTTGGTAATTAGTCATCGCCAGCATCATGCCTCACAATGTGCGCAGACTTTCACCTTCGGAAATTGCCGCCCTCATAGAACAATCAGAAGAATCAGAAGATAGTGATATTTCTCAACATACTGAGTCGGAAAATGAGTCGGAAAGTGAAGACGATGAAGTCGAATGTATGTACCAAGTAAACCTGGAAAGTATGGAGTTATTATAAGAACCGCTACCGATGCAAATTATCGCTATATGTGGAAGATGTGGTCACATTCCAGCAAATCAAACGACTCAGACAATTCTCCACCAGCAGTCTATTTCAAGGATGTTCCGACAATGGTTAAACATATGACCAATGAATTGAAAGGTACCGGACGCAATATCACGATGGACCGCTTCTTCACATCGATACCTTTGGCAGAAGAATTGATCACCGAACGGCTTACTGTAGTGGGTACTGTCAATAAACGTCGCAAGTACTTACCGACTGAATTGACTGATCCTCGGAATCGAGAAGCTGAGACGAATATATTTGCTTTCCGTAATGGTGTGACCTCGGTGTCCCATTTTCCGAAACCGAAGAAACTAGTGCTGGCATTGAGCACTCAACACCACAACCCTCTTGTTGGCAGCAACACAAAGAAATCAGAGATAATTATCTGTTACAATGCTACAAAAGGCGGCGTTGACTCAATGGACGCAATAATTGTAAACTACATTTTCAAACCTGCTGCACGTCGTTGGCCTACCACGGTTTTCTTTTTCCTGATTGGAGTTGCTGAAGTAAATGCTTCGACAATTCTATTGATAAACCGAGTGCAAGGCGCTAACGAAGTGAGGAAAGGAGTTCGTCGAGAAATAATATTTTCAATGGGGCAGCAGTTGGTCCGACAAAGAATTGATGAGCGCATCGCAGACCGATCTAGTCTAAACAATACAACACTGACAGCACTATCGTGCTTTACAAATGAATTGCATCAACATGGCATCTCAACTGATGATTCCGCAACGACATCAGAGAGAGGGACATGTTTACTTGTTTGGAAGCCCTTGTCGGTGACAATGACAGAAGATCAAAGAAAAATAAAATGACTAAAAAATTGCTGTAATATTTGTGCAAAAACTTTGTTTGTGTAAGACATTCAACAATATTCCGTAAGTGCGATAAGTGTACATAATTTGAATGTTGATAGTGCTTGGTATTTGTATGGTATGACTTGTACATCTATGTATGTACTCCCAATTTTGTTCTATACAAAAATAATAGATATAGATTTCATAAGCATTTTCTGAACTGTTTTTGAAAATGACAAGTAACAGACCTCCCCTTTAAACACCGCGCCCATTCTGTCCCCCCTCCTCGGCTGGGATGTCTTCTGGTCTTGGCTGAGCGCGAGTGGTCGTCGTCCCTTCCTTCCTTTCTGTCTCCCCCCCTCTCAGCAGGGATGTCTCCTGGTCTTGCCTGAGCGCTAGTGGTCGTCGTCCCCTACTTCCTTTCTGTGTCCCCCCTTCCTCGGCAGGGATGTCTTCTGGTCTTGGCTGAGCGCGAGTGGTCGCCGTCCCTTCCTTCCTTTCTGTCTCCCCCCTCCCTCGGCAGGGATGTCTTCTGGTCTTGGCTGAGCGCGAGTGGTCCTCTCTTCCTTCCTTTCTGTCATCCCCCTCCCTCGGCAGGGATGTCTTCTGGTCTTGGCTGAGCGCGATTGGTCGTCGTCCCTTCCTTTCTTTCTGTCTCCCCCCCTCGGCAGGGATGTCTTCTGGTCTTGGCTGAGAGCGAGTGGTCGTCGTCCCTTCCTTTCTGTCTCCCCCCCTGGGCAGGGATGTCTTCTGGTCTTGGCTGAGAGCGAGTGGTCGTCGTCCCTTCCTTTCTGCTCCCCCCCTCTCGGCAGGGATGTCTTCTGGTCTTGGCTGAGCGCGATTGGTCTTCGTCCCCTACTTCCTTTCTGTGTCCCCCATCCCTCGGCAGGGATGTCTTCTGGTCTTGGCTGAGCGCGAGTGGTCGTCGTCCCTTCCTTCCTTTCTGTCTCTTCCGTCCACTCGGCAGGGATGTCTTCTGGTCTTGGCTGAGCGCGATTGGTCGTCGTCCCTTCCTTTCTGCTCCCCCCCTCTCGGCAGGGATGTCTTCTGGTCTTGGCTGAGCGCGATTGGTCGTCGTCCCTTCCTTTCTTTCTGTCTCCCCCCCTCGGCAGGGATGTCTTCTGGTCTTGGCTGAGAGCGAGTGGTGGTCGTCCCTTCCTTTCTGTCTCCCCCCCTGGGCAGGGATGTCTTCTGGTCTTGGCTGAGCGCGATTGGTCGTCGTCCCTTTCCTTTCTTTCTGTCTCCCCCCCTCGGCAGGGATGTCTTCTGGTCTTGGCTGAGCGCGATTGTTCGTCGTCTCTTCCTTCCTTTAGCTCTCTCCCCACTCGGAAGGGATGTCTTCTGGTCTTGGCTGAGCGCGAGTGGTCGTCGTCCCTTCCTTCCTTTCTGTCTCCCCTCACCGCAGGGATGTCTTCTGGTCTTGGCTGAGCGCGATTGGTCGTCGTCCCTTCCTTTCTTTCTGTCTCCCCCCCCCTCGGCAGGGATGTCTTCTGGTCTTGGCTGAGAGCGAGTGGTCGTCGTCCCTTCCTTCCTTTCTGTGTCCCCCCTCCCTCGGCAGGGATGTCTTCTGGTCTTGGCTGAGCGCGAGTGGTCGTCGTCCCTTCCTTTCTGTCTCCCCCACTCTCGGCAGGGATGTCTTCCGGTCTTGGCTGAGCGCGAGTGGTCGCCGTCCCTTCCTTCCTTTCTGTCTCCCCTTTCCACTCAGCAGGGATGTCTTCTGGTCTTGGCTGAGCGCGAGTGGCCGTCGTCCCTTCCTTCCTTTCTGTCTCTTCCCTCCACACGCCGGGAAGTCTTCTGGTCTTGGCTGAGCGCGAGTTGTCGTCGTCTCTTCCTTCCTTTAGGTCTCTCCCCTCTCGGAAGGGATGTCTTCTGGTCTTGGCTGAGCGCGATTGGTCGTCGTCTCTTCCTTCCTTTAGGTCTCTCCCCACTCGGAAGGGATGTCTTCTGGTCTTGGCTGAGCGCGAGTGGTCCTCTCTTCCTTCCTTTCTGTCACCCCCCTCCCTCCACTCGGCAGGGATGTCTTCTGGTCTTGGCTGCGCGCTAGTGGTCGTCGTCCCTTCCTTCCTTTCTGCCTCCCCTCACCGCAGGGATGTCTTCTGGTCTTCGCTGAGCACGAGTGGTCGTCGTCCCTTCTTTCCTTATTGTCTCTCCTTTTCACTCGGCGGGGATGTCTTCTGGTCTTGGCTGAGCGCGAGTGGTCGTCGTCCCTTCCTTCCTTTCTGTCTCTTCCGTCCACTCGGCAGGGATGTCTTCCGGTCTTGGCTGAGCGCGAGTGGTCGTCGTCCCTTCTTTCCTCATTGTCTCCCCTTTCCACTCGGCAGGGATGTCTTCTGGTCTTGGCTGAGCGCGAGTGGTCGTCGTCTCTTCCTTCCTTTAGGTCTCTCCTCTCTCGGAAGGGATGTCTTCCGGTCTTGGCTGAGCGCGAGTGGTCTCCGTCCCTTCCTTCCTTTCTGTCACCCCTTTCCACTCGGCAGGGATGTCTTCTGGTCTTGGCTTGAGCGCGGAAGTGCCGACGTTCCCTTCCTTCCTATCTGTGCTCTTCCTCCACTCGGCCAGGGATGTCTCATTGTCTTGGCTGAGCGCGAGTGGTCGTCGTCCCTCCATTCCTGTCCTTACAGGCTCCCACCTGGCAGGGATTGCTCATCTGGAGACATGGCTGAGCGCGAGTGGTCGTCGTCCCTTCTTTCCTTATTATCTCTCTTTCCACTCGACAGGGATGTCTTCTGGTCTTGGCTGAGAGCGAGTGGTCGTCGTCCCCCCCCCCCCCATGGTCTCCCCCTGGGCAGGGATGTCACCCGGTCTTGGCCCCGAGCGGAGGTGGTCCTCTGTCCCCCCCCCCCCCCCCCCCCCCCCCCGGCAGGGATGTCTTCATGGATTGGCTGCCCGCGATCGGTCTTTCGGTCACCTTCCCCTCTCCCTGTCTCCCCCCCCCCGTCAGGGAGTCCCCTGGCCTTGCAGAACCCGATGTGGTCGTGATCCCCCACTTCCCCCCCGTCCCCTCCGTCCACTTGGCGAGGGATGGTCTTCTGTCTTGGGTGAGCCCCCCCCCCCTCCCCTCCCCCTCCCCCAGGGGTCTCCCCCCACCCGGTAGGGATGTCTTCTAGTCTTGGCTGAGCACGAGTGGTCGTCGTCCCCTCTTTCCTTATTGTCTCTTCTTTTCAATCGGCGGGGATGTCTTCTGGTCTTGGCTGAGCGCGAGTGGTAGTCACCCCCCCCCCCCCGCCCCCCCCTCCCCCTCGGCCAGGTTATGTATTCCGACCCCTCTGTTCAGCCCTCACTGGTCGTCCACCCTTCTTTCCTCATTGTCTCCATCCTCCCCACCCCCCCGTGGAGTCCCTCCCCCTCTTGGCCACCCCCCGAGTGGTCCCCCAGTCCCCCTCCTTTAGGTTATCCCCCTCGGAAGGACCCCCCACGCTCCCCACTCCCACACCCGGGGGGCCCCCGTCCATTCTCCCCTTTTGTCCACCACTTTCCACTCGGCAGGGAGGATTTTACTGGTTTTGGCTGAGCGCGAGTTTTTTTTTTGTCCTTTCTGTCCTCCCCCCCCTGGGACAGGGATGTCTTCTGGTCGTTGGCTGAGAGCGAGTGGTCGTCGTCCCATTCTTCCTTTCTTGTCTCCCCCCTCTTCTCGGCAGGGATGTCCTTTCTGGTCTTGCTGAGCGCGATTGGTCTTCGTCCCTTTCCTTTCTTTCTGTCTGCGTGTCCCTACTCTGCCGGGATCGTCCCTTATCTTGGCTCAGCGCGAATACTCGTCGTCCCTTTCCTGCCTTCTGTCTCCCCCCCTCGGGCAGGATGTCTTTCTGGTCTTCGGCTGAACGCGATGGTGTCGTCGCTCCCCTACCTTTCCTTTCGTCTCTTCCCTCACACATGCAAGGGATTGTCCTTCTGGTCTTGGGCTGAGCGCGAGTGTGGTCGTCGTCCAATCCTTCCTTTCTGTCTCTCCCCTCCTCCGGCAGGGATGTCTTCTGGTCTTGGCTGAGCGCAGAGTGGGTCGTCGTCCCATTCTTTCTTTCTGTCTCTCTTCTTTTCCCTCGGCAGGGCATGTCTGCAGGGTCTTGGCTGGAGCGCGAGTGAGTCGTCGTCCATCACTTCCTTTCTGTCTCCTGTTCCCCTCGGCAGGGATGTCTTCTGGTCTTGGCTGAGAGAGCGAGTGGTCGTCGTCCCTTCTTTCCCCATTGCTCTCCCCGTTACCTCTCGGCAGGGATGTCTTTCTGGTCTTGGCTGAGCGCGAGTTGTCCGGTCCGGTCTCTTCCTTCCTTTAGGTCTCTCCCCTTTCACTTCGGAAGGATGTCTTCCGGCTTCTTGGCTGAGCGCGAGTGGCCGTCGTCCTATCCCTTTCCTTTCTGTTCTCACCTTTCCACTCGCAAGGGATGTCTTCTGGGTCTGGGCTGCAGCGGCGATGTTCGTCGTCCCTTCTCTTCCTTACCTAGGTCTCCCACCTGGCAGATGATGATTTGTGTTGGTCTTTTCTGGTCTTGGCTGAGCGCGATTGGTCGTACGTCCCTGTTCCTTTCCTTTAGGTCTCTCCCCACTCGGAAGGGATGTCTTCTGGTCTTGGCTGAGCGCGAGTGGTCGTCGTCTCTTCCTTCCTTTAGGTCTCCCCTCCCTCTCGGCAGGGATGTCTTTGCTGTCTTGGCTTCAGCGCGATTGGGTCGTCTGTCCCTTCCTTAATCTGTCCTCCCCCCCATCTCGGCAGGATGTCTTCTGGTCTTGGCTGATAGCGCGATTAGTCGTCGTCCTCTTCCTAGCCTTTAGCTTTCTCCCCCCCTCGGCAGGGTTGTCTTCTCGTCTTAGCTGAGCGCGAGTGGTCGTCGTCCCTGCCTTCCGTTCTGTGTCCCTCCCCCCCCCGCAGGGTAGGGGACTGTCTTCTGGTCTTCGCTGAGCACGAGAGTGGTCGATCGTCCCTCCGTCGTTCCCCACTCACGGCAGGGATGGTCTTCGGTCTTGGGCTGAGCGCGAGTGGTGGGTTCTTTACTTATTGTCTCATCCCTTTTCCACACTCGGACGGGGATGTCTTTCTGGTTTGGCTGAGCGCGAGTGGTCGTCGTCCCTTCCTTCCTTACTTGTCTCTTCCGTCCACATCGGCAGGGATGTCTTCCCGGTCTTGGCTGAGCGCGAGTGGTCGTCGTCCCTTCTTTATCCTCATTGTCTCTAGCCCTTTTTCCACTCGCAGGGATGTGTTCTGCTCTTGGCTGAGCGCGAGTGGGCGTCGTCAGTCTCTTCCTTCCTTTAGGTCTCTCCTCCTCTCGGAAGGGGATGTCTTCCGGTCTTGGCTGAGCGCGAGTGGTCGTCCTGTCCCCTTCCTTCCTTTCCTGTCTCGTCCTCCCCCCCCTTTTCCCACCCGGCAGGGATGTCTTCTGGTCTTGGCTGAGCGCGAGTTGTCGTCGCCTCTTCCTTCCTTTAGGTCTCTCCCCTCTCGGAAGGGATGTCTTTCCTGGCTTGGCTGAGAGCAATTGGGCCGTCGGTCTCTATCCCATTCCTTCCTTTCTGTCTCATTTCCCTCCACCTGGGCAGGGATGTCTTCTGGTCTTGGCTGACCGCGAGTGGTCGTCGTCCCTTCGTTCCTTAATGTCTCTCCCTCAACCCCTCTCGGCAGGGATGTCTTCTGGTCTTGGCTGAGCGCGAAGTGAGTCGTCGTCCCTTCCTTTCATTATTGTCCTCTCTCTCCCCACTCAGGGACAGGGATGTCTTCTGGTCTTGGCTGAGCGCGAGTGGTCGTCGTCCCTTCTTTCTTTCTGATCTCCCTCCCCCCCTCGGAAGGGTTGTCTTCTGGTCTTGGCTGAGAGCGAGTGGTCGTCGTCCTCGTTCCCTTCCTTTAGGTTCCTCCCCCCCCCGGCAGGGATGTCTTCTGGTCTAGGCTGAGCGCAAGTGGTCGCGTGTCACTTCCTTTCTGTCTCCCCCACTCTCGGCTAGAAGGGATGTCATTCCGTGTCTTGGCATGAGCGGCGAAGATGGTCTTCGTCCCTTCCTTTCTTTCTGTCTCCCCCCCCCCTCGGCAGGGATGTCTTCTGGTCTTGGCTGAACGCGAGTGGTCGTCGTCCCCTACTTCCTTTCTGTCTCTTCCCTCCACTTGGCAGGGATGTCTTCTGGTCTTGGCTGAGCACGAGTGGTCGTCGTCCCTTCTTTCCTTATTGTCTCTTCTTTTCAATCGGCGGGGATGTCTTCTGGTCTTGGCTGAGCGCGAGTGGTCGTCGTCCCTTCCTTTCTGTCTCCTTTTCACTCGGCAGGGATGTCTTCCGGTCTTGGCTGAGCGCGAGTGGTCGTCGTCCCTTCTTTCCTCATTGTCTCCCGTTTCCACTCGGCAGGGATGTCTTCTGGTCTTGGCTGAGCGCGAGTGGTCGTCGTCTCTTCCTTCCTTTAGGTCTCTCCCCTCTCGGAAGGGATGTCTTCCGGTCTTGGCTGAGCGCGAGTGGTCTCCGTCCCTTCCTTCCTTTCTGTCTCCCCTTTCCACTCGGCAGGGATGTCTTCTGGTCTTGGCTGAGCGCGAGTGGCCGTCGTCCCTTCCTTCCTATCTGTCTCCCCCTCCCCTCGCAGGGTTTGTCTTTTTTTTCCTGTTGTGGTCTTGGCTGAGCGCGATTTGGTCGTCGGTTCCCTTCTTGTCCGTTAATTGTCTCCCCCACACTCGGCAGGGAGATGTCTTCTGGTCTTGGCTGAGCGCGAGTGGTCGTCGTCCTTCCTTTCTTTCTGTCTCCTTTTCCACTCGGCAGGGTTTGGATGTCTTCTGGTCTTGGCTCAAGCGCGAAAGGTGGTCGTCGTCCCTTTCCTTTCCTATCTATGTTGTCTCCCCCCCTCGGCAGGGATGTCTTTCTGGTCTTGCTTGAGCGCGAGTTTTCGTCGTCTCTTCACTTCCTTTAGCAGCTCTCTCCCCTCTCGGAAGGGATGTCTGTCTGGGTCTTGGCTTGAGTCGCGATGTGGTCGTCGTCCCTTCCTTCCTTTCTGTTCTCCCCCTCCACTCGGCAGGGGATGTCTTCTGGTCTTATGCTGAGCACGAAGTGGTCGTCGTCCCTTCTTCCATTATTGTCTTCTCCGTTTCCCACCTCGGCCGGGGATGTGTCTTCTGGTCTTGGCTGAAGCGCGAGTGGTCGTCGTCCCTTCCTTCCTTTCTGGTCTCTTCCCTCCACTCGGCAGGAGATGTCTTATCCGTCTTGGCTGAGACGCGTAGTGGTCGTCGTCCCCCTTTCTTTCCTCATTATTTCCCTCATTTCCACTCGACAGGGAATGTCTTCTGGTCTTGGACTGAGCGCGAGTGGTCTCCGTCCCCTTCCCTTCCTTTCTGTCTCCCCATTCCACTCGGCAGGGATGTCTTCTGGTCTGGGCTGAGAAGCGAGTGGGCCGTGTCCCTTCCATCTCCTATTACTGTCTCATTTTCTCCCTTTCCACTCGGCAGGGGATGTCTTCTGGTGGTCTTGGCATGGAGCGCGAGTTGTCGTCGCCTCTTCCTTTCCCTTTAGGTTCTCTCATCTCCCCCTCTCGGAAGGGATGTCTTCTGGTCTTGGACTGATACGCGGATTGTGGTCGTCCGTCTCCTCCTTCCTTT